>SJYC01103806.1:0-12132 GCA_006408675.1 Madoqua kirkii | reverse complement strand
TTCCAGGTTCCTATGCAGTGTTGCTCTTTACAGCATGGGACCTTGCTTCTATCAGCAGTCACATCCACAACTAGGTATTGTTTTTGCTTTGGCTCCATCCCTTCATTCTTTCTGGAGTTATTTCTCCACTGATCTCCAGTAGCATATTGGATACCTACTAACCTGGGGAGTTCCTCTTTCAGTATCTTATAATTTTGCCTTTGCATACTGTTCATGGGTTCTCAAGGCAAGAATACTGAAGTGGTTTGTCACACCCTTCTTCAGTAGACCACATTCTGTTAGACTTCTCCACCATGACCCACCCGTCTTGGGTTGCTCTGCAGGCGTGGCTTAGTTTCATTGAGTTAGACAAGGCTGTGCCCCTAGTGTGATTAGATTGACTAGTTTTCTGTGAGTATGGTTTCAGTGTGTCTGCCCTCTGATGCCCTCTTGCAACACTTACCATCTTACTTTGGTTTCTCTTACCTTGGGCTTAGAATATCTCTTCACATTAGACATTATTAAATGGTCACTGTGTCTTAAATTGAGAGCATTAATAAGTTTATAATTTACTAAGCATTTCTCAAGCTGTCAAACAAGATAGAGCAAACCAAGTTCTTTGAGAATTCAGAAGAAATTACTTAAGGTAAAGTTTAATAGAGGAGCTGATGTATTTGGTAAACCCTTGAAAAAATTCATAGGCACAAGTCAGAGCTACATGCCATTCAAAAAAAAAAAAAGTATTGAACTAAGAGCCAGTAGGGTCAAAACAATGATTTAGATGTGTCACAGATTGTATAAATTACACTATTGGAAGACATGGCTCTGAAAGTTTTGGGAATTTGTCAATGAAGGGAAGAGAGACATGGGGTAATGTCTTGAATAGTTCTCAAGGTCAAGGGCTAGTGATTTTAAGAGGACACAGGAAGAGAAAGGCAATATTGATACTCTCTCAAAGGAGATGTAAGATTATTGGAGTGATCAAGTTTCCAGATAGAAGTGCTGCTCTGAACAGAGAGGGGTGAATTGTGCTTTTGGTATATCAGTAAAGGAGGAAATTGAATCAGGGACATAGTGCCATGAAACTGACAGAAGTCGTGACAGCTATAGTCAAAGCCTCAATATTCTGGGTCAACAGAAGGCAAAGTTATATGCCTAATAACAAGGCTGTGAGCAAAAGCCAGAAGTCCCAGTTGGCAGTCTGTTCAGAAGGCAGCTAATGAAAAGTGTTAGGAAGAGGTTGGCTAACATCATCTGGCATCAATAGTAATACTTTATATTTTTGCAGCATTTCTTTTTATTTCGTGGCTTAAAACCCAGTCTTGCAGTTCCAAATTTAGAGCTCTTTCACTTACATTATGGTAGCTCTAAATAAATAATTCAATGTCAACTTTTTTTTTTTTTCTGCAGAGCATTAGGAGCTAAGGAAGAGGTAATAAGATGCTGTATTATCTACTTAGGGTGCCATAACAAGATGCCATAGGCTAGGTGGCTTAACAACAGAAGTTTATCTCCCACAGTTCTGCAGACTGAAGTCCCAGATCAAGATCCAGTAGGGTTTGTTTTCTGGTGAGGGCTCTCTTCCTGACTTACAGATGACCACTTCTCATTCTGTCCCTGTATGACTATTCTGAGTATGTGCAAGAAAGAGAGAAGAGATTTCTTCTTTTTTATTGTGCCCCTCCTACCATCTTGTTGTGGCTTCTCCTTTGGACGTGGTGTATCTTTTTTTTTTTGGTGGGTTTCCAGTGTCCTGTCAATGATTATTAAACAGCTAGTTGCAATTTTGGTGCTCTCACAGGAGGAGATGAGTTCATGAACCAATCTCTCTTCCTCTTTGTATAAGGCCACAGTCTTATCAGATCATGTTCCCACCTTTAGAACCTCATTTCAGTTTAGCTCCTAAAGATCCTACCTTCGTATACAGTAACACTAGGTATTAAGGCTTCAACGTATTAGTTTGAGGGGTGGCAGACATAATTCAGTCCACCATAGATACGCATGGTGTTGGGAATTGGTAAAGTGAACATTTTTAAGGCTCTAAGGAGTCCAGGAATTCAAAAGCAATTCTACCTTGTTGATGTGAATGCATGTGCTAGACAGAACAGCAAAAAAATCCAAGAGAAAGGAACCACAGAACAGAATAGGATTGTATGAGGAATGGGGATTAGGATTTGAAAGTAGTGTTAAGGTTGTATGAGAGGCCCTAGAAGACAGGAACAGCTAAAGGGAAGCCAGACCAAACTTTGGAGTTGTATTAGATGAATGCCATGGTACCTGGGTTCTAAAGTCAGAATGCCATGGTGTGATTTTGGTGCTGTGATTTTGGCGCTGTGATTTTGGATAACTATTTAGTGTACCTAAGGCTCAGCTTTCATTCCTATAGAAGGAAATTATAATATTACCTACTGTATAGGTTTGTCAGGAAAGATGAAATAAAATAATGCATGGAAAAATGCTTCGCCTACACCTGGCACATCATAAGCCTTAATGGAAGTTGATCATTATTACAACTTGGCCTCGTTACCTGACTCAGGCAGGATCAAAGGTAGCTGCTACTTGCACGGTTAGCCAGTGCCAGAAATTGCATAAATATTTAGGATAGGCAATCACTCTATTTCCTGACTTCTTTCCTTTGCTAAGAAAATATAAGATTCAACTGTCTGCTCCTTGGCAAAGCTTTCCCTTTACTACCACTAAAGTTCTCTGCTTAAAAGATCCAGCTTGGATTACACCCAGAGTCTCACTCCTAAGATTTTCACTCGTCTCCTGGGTTTCTAGTCCTCGGGTTTCCTGTGACAGCTGGTCAGTTAAACACAGCAAGAGGCCTTCAGAGAAACTTTCACCCCTTTAGTGATATGCATTATTTTGTATTTTTAATATTTTATTTTAGTAGGAACGCTTAACATGAGATTTACTCTCTTTAAATTATTAGTCAACAAGCATAAGATTTCAGTTAAGATATGTTCTAGAGATCTGCTGTACAACATTGTGCCTACAGTCAACAATACTATGTTGTCCACTTAAAAGCTCATGATCATTCTTGAATTCTAAATTTGTTCAGTTAATCACCTTGGACTGAACTTGAATCTTTCTATACATGCACATAAAGCATAAGATCACAAATTAGAGTAAAATTAATTTTTTCTAATAAATAAATTTGAAGCTTTTTCATATTTTAAGCCAGTAGATCAGTTTATTAATTGCATTCCAATGGATCAATGAACAGTGGTAAACGTAGTAATTAACTGTACCTGGTTCATCAGCAAAATGAAAACCTAAACCTTCATCTCCAATGCAGAGAGGACCACAGTCCCTCCTTTCATGCCATGGGTCTCTGTGTATTTTGGTTTTGTGTCTAATTTGATTTTTTACTCTGAACATTTCCAAATATTTTCAAAAATAAAGTGAATAGTTTAAGAGTCCCCCATTTATTCATTATCTGATTTGAAGAATTACTAATATTTTGCTATTCTTGTTTTATCTATGCCCACCTCTTCATGAAAGAATATCTTTTAATACCACACAATGTTAAGAAGCACAAAAGAAGCTTTAAAAGAATATTTATTGTTGGATCTCTTGACCTGAGTCTTATTCTTGTTCAATGTGTTTCAGAGTAACTAAACCTAATGTTTTTTCCAATGGACAAATTAATGGCATGATTCCAGTTCTTTATTCAATGACAACATGAAAGACAAGATTAACTTAAGTAGACTCTTCACAATTTAATGAGATTGCTTGAAAACTGAAAGGATTTTTTCAGCTTGTAATATTGTATTTCAATTCAACTGTGCTCAATCACTTTTTGAAGTGAATAAAACAGTCTATAGATTATATACAGCTGCTTACTCTTTTGTAAAATGTTACATATTGGAATAGAATCCATGTTCTCTTTCAGGGAAATGAGTAAAGGAGAATAAGGAGAATTTGCACCTGTGGAAGTTAAGAAATTCTCAGTTTTACCTCTAGAAATGTGATCACAAAGCTACTAGCATTTTTCCCTAGGGTTATACTCGTGTATTCGCAATAGCTATTGCTACATTGATTTTGCATGAGTCTACACAGAAGAGATAGTTCATTAAGTATATTCTCAAGTTATAATGTTATCACTGTTCCACTGTTGAAAATTGTGATTTTTCTCTTCTCTGCTCTCACTCACCTGCAAGTTTTGGCCTAGAATTTTCATCATAAAACTATTATGAGAGAAAGAGAAAGTTATTCATAGACCATTTAATAGTATCTTCTTTTCCATCACCAATTCAAAATAAGTTAGGAAAACATGGCTAGAACCACCACAAATTTGCTTCTTGGTTTCATGGAGTGCAGTGAAAAGTAAAATAGTAGGTTTCAACAAGTAAACCATTTTCCTGTTTTTACTCTGTACTTAGCAGTTTGCCCATTTTGTTTGTTTATTTATTTTTAATTTTTATTTTTTGTGAGGGTCAGGGGACTCTAGCAGACAATACATAAATGTTCTTCTTAAAACAAACATAAAAGATGGTTTAGGTTTGCAAGGAAGGATAATTAGCAGGGTGAGGAGTGGAGTACAAGGTGGCTTCAATTAAAGGTGTCATTAAAACTGAAAAAACCTAACAATTATTTAGTATTATGGTATACTTTTTGATGTTAATGCATCACCTAGGATAATGTGCTTACGTGCATGCATCGAGGTTGTTTGGAGTTTTTTTGTTTGTTTGTTCTGCAAAAGCTTTGTTTCCATTTGGCCCAAGGCTGAGGAGAAGGCTCTAGAGTTATTAAAAAGCTGCCAAGGACTGCAGAGAGGAGCTTGGGGAGAAGCTCTGACCCCACAGGGGCTCCTGAAAGGCCTCTGGGCTTCCACTACTGCTTGTGCTTGTTGCTTAGTCCCTAAGCCGTGTCTGACTCTCTTGCAACCCCGTAGATCATAGCCTGCCTGGGCCGTCTGGCCATGGCGTTCTCCAGGCAAGAAGACTAGAGTGGGTTGTCATTTCCTTCAGGGGATCTTCTCCACCCAGAAATCGAACCCCTGTCTCTTGCATTGCAGGCTGATTCTTTACCATTGAGCCACCTGGGAAGCCCAGTTTGTGTTTGAAGTTGAGCCTTTCGAAGAGGTACCCGCCCAACCCCGCTTGGGGGCCAGCTGGCCTGCGGAGGTTGGTCAGGTGGTCACCATCTCCCTGATGAATTTCAGCTGCTCCTCCTGGGGGCGGCTCTCCCGGAAGCCACGGAGGTGTGTCTCTGCACACAGAACCGCAGCTGGCAATGCAGGCCCACACAGCCCTGGTTCAGGTTTCTCTCCATGAAAATGAAGGCTTTCCCAGCGTCCTGGGTTTTATCCTGCTCATGTTGGGACACCTTCTGCTTGTCCTGGAAGAGAGTGAGGTCACCTTGCTGGTTTTGCACTTTTCAAGAAATGCTCTTGGAGCCCTCGTGCTTCTCCTCGGCCAGTTAGCAGAAAATGTGGCCCACATCCTGGAACCACACCATCGAGGTGGAAACAGAAGCACGGAGAGAGGTAAGTGTGAGGTGCTGCCAATGCGTGTTCACTAGGGGATGGGCGAGAGCCTCCACCTTGGTGGAGTGCTTCTAACGAATCTGGGACCTCGTGGCTGATGGGTAATGAGCTAAGCTCAAAACATGGTGTTGGCTGGTTCCAGTGGCCAAGGATAACTGAGTGACTGAGTCCACAGGTTCAGTTCAGCTCAGTCACTCAGTCACGTCCAACTCTTTGTGACCCCATGGACTGCAGCACGCCAGGCTGCCCGGTCCATCACCAATTCCCGGGGCTTGCTCAGACTTATGTCCATTGAGTCAGTGGTGTCATCCAACCACCTATCCTCTGTCATTGCGACTGGAAAAAAGGTCGGAGGGTGGTTGGAAGCTTGGGCAAGGGGCGTCCCTGGGTCTGTTTCGTCCAAACACTGTTGAAGCTAGAGACAGATCTGTGGGGCTGCCCAGAATGCTGGGCAGCTCTGTTGTGATGTCCAATTTGAAATGGGAAAATGAGAAGAGTCATTGAGTGGAAACCAACCAAGGAGGGAAATGTGGGCAAGAGGCGAGCAGAAGCAGAAGAGATTCTTCTAAATCCCTGCAGTTTGTAATTGCTCAGAAGATAGGTCCAAATTTGAGCCTCCTAAATAATTTTCTCCATCCTCTCTTTTTCATGTCCCCCAATCACCCAATCTTTCCGTTCCAGAAATAGTGTCAGATGTTAATACACACACACACACACACACACACACACATTTTTCCATAGTGGCTGCACCAATTTACCTTCCTACCAACACAAAGTTTCCCATTTTTTCACATTCTCACCAGCACGTTCTCACTCCACATTCTCTTGTCTTTCTGATAATTGCCATTCTAACAGGCATAAAGTGATATCTCCTGGTGCTTTTGATTTGCATTTCCCTAATAATGATATTGAGTGCCTTTTCAGGTACTTATTTGTATGTCTTCTTTGGGAAAATGTCTATTCATGTTCTTGGCCCATTTTTAATCATATTTGTTTTCTTGTATTGACTTATAAGAATTAAGAATTGCTTATGTATTTTGGATATTAGCTCCTTAAAAGACATATAATTTGCAAATATTTTTTTCCCATTTAGTAGGCTGGCTTTTCATTTTGTTGAATTTTTCTTTTGCTGGGAAGAAGTTTTTTAGCTTAATTAGTTCTTCTTCATTATTTTTGTTTTTGTTGCTTATGCTTGAAGTGTTATAGCCAAAAAAAAATCCCCAAAACCATTGTCAAAAAAAGAGCTTGATATTGGGGAGGTTTTTGGCTATGAAATCCATTTGAAGTTAATTTTTTTAGTGGTATAAATCAGGGGTCCAAATCCAGTGTTTTGCATTTGACTATCCATTTTTCCCAAAACCATTTGTTGAAGAGACTGTCCTTTCTCCACTGTGTATTCTTGTCTCCTTTGTCAAATACTTATATATATATATATATACAACTGTATACATATGGGTTTATTTCTGGGCTCTCAATTCTTTCCTATTGGTACATGTGTCTGTTTTGATGCCAGTACCATACTGTTTTGATTATTATAATTTTGTATTCAATAACTTTATATTACAATGTAATATAGTTTGATATATGAAGCCTCCAGTTTTTTTGTTTTTGTTTTTTTACAAGATTGCTTTATTCAAGGTCTATGTCTAAACATTTTAATAAAATTAAACTGTCTGATTCATGAACATGGGATAACTTTCCATTTATCTGTGTCTTTTTAAATTTATGTCATCAATATCTTCTGATTTTCAGTGTAAATCTTTCCCTATCTTGGTTAAGTGTATTTCTAAGTATATTATTCTTTTGGATGCTGTTAAAAATGGGATTATTTTTATGTGTTTCTTTTACAGATAGTTTATTTTTAATGTACAGAAAGAGAACTGACTTTTGCATGTTGATTTTATATCCTGAAACATTAAGAATTGGAAGGTTCTTAGCCATTATTTCTTTAAGTTGTCTGCCCTTTCTCTGCCTCCCTCTTCTCTTTCTGAGACTCTAGTAGTGTGTAGATTTTTCTTTCAGTGGTAATAATCTTATAATTCACACAAGATTTCTTTCTTTATTTTCCTGTTATGAATAAATAGCTTCACCTAACCTGTCTTCAGGCTCAGACAGTCTTTCTTCTGCTTGGCCAAGTTTAATTCTTCAGTCGCTGTACCTAGGATTTCATTTTCTTTTAATTTTTATGCTTTCTGTTTCTTTGTTGAACTCTCACTTTGTTCATGCATTACTTTCCTAAATTTGTCTCATTGTCTGTCTGTGTTTTAATTTACTGAATTAATTTAGGAGGATTATTCGAAATTATTTGTCAGACAGTTCATAGATCTCCGTTACTTTAGGGTCTGTTAGGTGAAAGTCATTCAGTCATGTCTGACTCTTTGTGACCCGATGGACTATACAGTCCATGGAATTTTCAGGCCAGAATACTGGAGTGGGTAGCCTTTCACTTCTTCAGGGTATCTTCTGAACCTAGGAATCGAATGGGGGTCCCTGCATTGCAGCCAGATTCTCTACCAACTGAGCTATCAGGGAAGCCCTTAGGGTCTATTATTAGAGCTCCATTAGTTTCCTTTGGTGATATCCTGTGTACCTGATTCTTCATGATCATCTTTACTTGCATTACTATTTGCATATTTAAAGATGTACTCCCCTCTTCCTTCCAACCTGATGATTCAGCCGATGGTGGAATTACTGACTTGCTCCCTACCCTGGTGGGACATAGGATGTACTATAGAGCTGCTTGATTTCCCTGGCCAGGCTTCCTGATTGGAAAGGGCTAGAGCATATCTTTAGCAGTTTGGCAGGGCCAAAGACTTGCTCCCTGTCTAAGTTCAGCCTGTAGAGGTGCTGTGATGTTGCTTGGAATCTCTGGCAGACTTCCCGGTTTGCCAGGGCTAAACGCTATGCTTAATAGTTGGCCTGGGCCATTGTCTTGCTTTCTTGTCCATGTGGGTCTCTAGACTGTGCTTTCTGAATGAAAGAAGCTGTCAACTGTGGATCCAAACAAGGCTGACCTGGTAACCATCCTTCCTGGCCAGAGGGGGCCACCAGGTTCATTCTGCAGAAGAGCAGACACACCAGTTGGGATTTGCAGCTGGGCACTACAGCAGCAGGAATGTGGTCTTCCAAGACCCATAAGCACATTCTGTGAGGCCCATCCCATTTCCTCTCCAGCTGATTTCCCACTGATGAATGTCAGGCAGTATATAAGTGTGTCTCCCTGGAAGCACCCCAGAATGCTGGAGAAGCTGCTTGTCTACCTTGCGCTCCTCTCTTCCCAGTGGAGGAACTGTATGTCCAGAGGGATCCCCTTCAGGGTAGTGCTGCACCAACCTGGGGGAAGGGTTTTGCAATCAGAGTGAAATCACTTCTTTTACCTTCTAACATGTTTTTTTTCCTTTCCTCTCCCTCCCCCCCACTGTGGTCCAATGGGATGCTTTAACCTCACCCCTGGGTTTTAAGATCTTCACAAAGGTGTTTTATTTGTGAATAGTTGCTAGCTACTCTTTCTGTAAGGGTGGATTAAGTTGAGAATCACCTATTTTGCCTCTTACTGACATCACTCTGGGCAATAGCTTTTATAATTAGACAGGTTGATGTTGTGTTGCAATAGCTGGCAAGTGTGTGTTATGAAGAATACTGGGTATAGAGAAGTTGGTGGGCTGTTGGGGAAAAAAGGAGAAACAAGAAGTTGACTCACTCTTCAGTCATAGTTACCACTGAAAAATAATTCTTGTCTTTTTAAATTCAAGGATTTTATAGATCAGCATTGACTTATGACTTTGATATTTCTATCACATAAGTTTACGGAGATGAGACTGTTGATCTACTGAAGTCAACTTTGTTAACCTCTGAAAATGAGATTCCAGAAAGTCCTACCCTTACCAAAAAGCCCTCTGCATGTACACAAACAAGGGGAAATTTTCCACAGCTCAAGTCAGTCAAACAATGCTCAGATGAAAGAGTGGATTTAAGGGCCTTGGTTAACAAGGCCTCCAGTTCCCCGGCCAGTGGGCATTCGGGTGTTGGCTTTGGCAGGTGGGTGCTGGGTGACACACAGAAAGAGCCTTAAGAGGCTGTTTCCCTTACACCACTTCAAAGAAGTTTGGATTTTCAATTTATTTTTTAAAAGCAGATACACAGTAAACATTGGAATGTGAGTTTTATGCTAAATACATTTTGGTTTCACAACAGTTATCTCTTGCTGCCAGAATAGCCCTAAGGATTAAGATGGTTTACTCGGATCAAATGCCTAGGAGATTTATTACAGTGCAGGCTGTTTACTTATTCCCAGTAAAATGCCGATTATGCTTATTTCTTTGCCTCTCTTCCACCTCCTGTCTTCCCTCCTCTATAGCGCATATTGTATTATTTTACTCTCCTGCTTTAAAATGAATCTACTTGGATTTTAATCCTTTATTAAAATTGAAGCCTTGAAAACTGACTTTATGCAGGCCAAGGAGTGGCAATGGTATATTAGGTAGCTCACTAAGGTCTTGAGAATGCTGAGTCCCTGGTTAGCAACCTAGAGCAATTAAAAAAAAATGTATTCTCAGGGACTCTCTGATAACTGGAGATAAGGGTGTACATTTGGAATATGTTGTGAAGGATCAGAAACACTCCATCGATAATCATCTACAGTTTAAAAACATGTAAAGGCAAAGATAATTTGCTGTTAGGTATTTGCTTTACTTGGATAAAAAGGAAGATTATCTATTTTATAACCAAATTCTGTGTAAAACATTCAATAAGACAAGTGAGTTTATATACAATATATCAGCTGTCAAGAATAGACATGAGACATCAGAAACCATTATAATTTAAATAAGAAAGCTACAGCCCAGGAAATAATTCTAGAGTGCCTGATAATGCATCCACATTTACAGGAAAGCAGTTAGTGAGTCCAATAGGCTCTGTTTGATATATCTTGGCAAATGTTTGCCATACCCTGCTAAATTCGTCTCGAATTCTCAGTGACTATCAAAGTGCCTGGCATGGAGGAGATCTCCAGTGAGCTTTCGTGGGAGGAGCAGATGAATATAGCTGACTTGCTACTCATGGCATATGCAACTGTGTTGCCATGGGTGTGTGTGTGTGTGTGTGTGTGTGTGTGTGTGTGTGTGTCTGTGTGTGTCTGTGTCTGTGTCTGTGTGTGTGTCTGTGTGTGTGTTTCCGGCATTATGCTTGGAAAGATCTAGACCAGCTGGTGTCAAATTCAGTATGTATGAGAATCACCTGGAGGGTTCTTTATAACACAAATTGCAAAGCCCCAGAAGAATCAGACTTTCTGATTCAAGAGGTCTAGGATGCGTCTGAGAAGCTGTATTTCTGACATGCAAAGGTGATGCTGTGCTCTTGGTGTGTTTGAGGGCCATGTAGCCCAATAAGTGATGAAAGAGCATGTATGCACTTAAGGGCAGAGAAGCACTCAACTCTGCCAATTTAGAAAAATGTGACCTGCATCTAATGGCCAGACAGAACAGCTACTGTCTACTGCTATGATTTCCATAATAGATGCAAAGAAAAAGGTGCATGGTTATTTTCTATCTGTCTGATTGAGGCAGCCAAGATTCAATAGGGGGACACAGAAGAAAAACATGATGCAATAGTGAGAAATATAAGAGAATTTTCACATCACAGAAATAACCTTGTAAAGACCCATTTTATTCCAAAGAATCTAAAATTTGGCTTTTCCTGAGAAGGGTTGGAATGTAATTTCTCTACACTCTCTTCTCTCCTCTCTTCCTTGTTGAGCCTAGTTTTTCAAGCTTAAAGTTAAAAATTAATTAAATTAAAAGACCCCAAAAAGCATGACTTGAAGTCTTTAGTTGCCTGATAGCTCAGGTACCTTTTAACTTGAAATTTCTTAGAGTTTCTGGTAAATTATTTGAATCCCTAGTGATATGACAGAGAAGGAAACTGATCTATGGTAGGCAAAAGATAACATAAAAAATAAGATGAATACTGCACATTGAGGTTTGTCAGACTATCTGCTGAATTTTGCATGTATTATCTCATTCATTCCTGATAACGATCCTTTGAGATCAGGACCATTTCTCTCCCTGTGTCACATATGAGAAAAGTCAGGTTAAGAGAATTTAAGTGAACTTACCCAAGGTCACACTTCAGTAGGTTTTGGGATCAAAACTTGATTCTTCCCTGATACCTAAGAATTTAAAATATGTTAAGTCAAATTCCAAACAGACATGGTAGAAGAACCGGCACTAACAGCAATATGAGAAGTGCCGACTGTTATCATAGCAAGTAGAGTATTAATACGAAAAGGCACTGTGATATAGGTATTATTATCCTGGTTTTGTGCTTAAGAAAACTCAAGAAGGTAAGCAATCTTCCTGAGGTTGTATAGCTTGGCAAGATAGGGACTAAAGACAAAGAATTCTAAGGCGTACCCTGTTTATATACCACCACCAAACCCTAATGTCAAGCAGTACCCTTCCTAGACTCTTTAATGGCAATCCACATATTAAATGCAAACTATCTCATTAATGTGGCTAGAAGGTTCCACACACACACAAAAAAATAATTCACTGATTCTGCATTGGCAGCAGAAGAATGCTGGGATAAACCATCCAGGTGTCCTCAGTCACTCAGTTCAGTTCAGTTCAGTCACTCAGTTGTGTCCGACTCTTTGTGACCCC
>SJYC01103805.1:0-13906 GCA_006408675.1 Madoqua kirkii | reverse complement strand
TCACTGCAGATGGTGACTGCAGCCATGAAATTAAAAGACACTTACTCCTTGAAAGAAAAGTTATGACCAACCTAGACAGTATATTCAAAAGCAGTGGCATTACTTTGCCGACTAAGGTCCGTCTAGTCAAGGCTATGGCTTTTCCTGTGGTCATGTATGGATGTGAGAGTTGGACTGTGAAGAAGGCTGAGCACCAAAGAATTGATGCTTTTGAACTGTGGTGTTGGAGAAGACCCTTGAGAGTCCCTTGGACTGCAAGGAGATCCAACCAGTCCATTCTGAAGGAGATCAACCCTGAGATTTGTTTGGAAGGAATAATGCTAAAGCTGAAACTTCAGTACTTTGGCCACCTCATGTGAAGAGTTGACTCATTGGAAAAGACTCTGATGCTGGGAGTGATTGGGGCAGGAGGAGAAGGGGATGACAGAGGATGAGATGGCTGGATGGCATCATGGACTGGGTGAAAGTGAGTCTGAGTGAACTCCAAGGGATGGTGATGGACAGGGAGGCCTGGCGTGCTGCGATTTATGGGGTCGCAAAGAGTTGGACAGGACTGAGCGACAGAACTGAACTGAACTGAACTGTGGCCTTTTGAATTCAGTTCACCAGGGAGTAAAGGAACAGGGTGGTCTTGTAGATTATCCAGTTTCTCACTGTCAGAGTAAGCGTGGTGGTCCCCGGCAACGTTTTAGAACCCAGGTAGAAACAGTTCGTGCAAGCTCGGCTGCTCCATCGCTCAGTTGTGTCTGATTCTTTGTGACCTACAGACTGTAGCCCGGCAGGCTCCTCTCTCCATGGAACTTTCCAGGCAAGAATACTGAAGTGAGTTTCTATTTCCTATTCCAGGAGATCTTCCTGATCCAGGAATCGAACCCACGACTCTTGCACCTCCTGCGTCTCCAGCATCTCCAGCACTGGCCGGCGGTCTTTACCCCTGAGTCTCCTGGGAAGCCCCAGGTGGAAGCAGATTCACTGAAAGCTCCCCCCAGCCATGCCTCACTGCCACTGTCCCCCTGCCGGTCACTGTTACAGGCATACATGAGACAGGCCGCGCGGTGGCCTCACTGTACCTGGCTATTTGTGGTCAACAGAAGCATCTAGCTTGTCATTTACATCACTTGTTTCCAGAGCTTATATTCAACTTGCATCTCCTGAATCTCTTTGTCAAAGTAGTTTTGTTAGTCTTCCAAGGCTTAGGGGCAACTAATTTGTAAATTGTCAAAGGTGGGAGCTTTCCAAGCGAGAGTTCTTCCCCGTGTGAAATCTAGCATCAGGAAGTGCATCGTATCCAGGCACCCCTCGTCCTATCCAGGACCCAGATGGACGAGTCGTGTCTCTCTCTGCCTGCATCTGCCTATCTGGAACTGAGATGGGCACATCCAGAGAGGTCTCTAGTCTCTGCCCTTCCCTTCCACCCAGAACACTCATCCGGGGCTACCACCTCCCAGGAGGTGAATCACAGATCCTAGCGTGACTATTAGAACATTCCCGTTTGCTCTCAGAAGTGTCACTTTTGGACAGAGTATTAAGCAGGCACCCTCCTCCTCGGGGATCAGGTGATCCCGCGCAGCCAGAACTAGGCACTAGGTGCATCTTGCCCCTTGAACTGCTCCTGTGTTCTCCCAACCCCCAGCCTCCTGCTTGGCCCCACTCTCCCCCTGAGTGATGACCGCTCAGGGCTGACCCTCACTCTTGGCCATGACAGTGCTTTTGGAGGCAGCCTTGGGGAAGGGTCCTATTTGTCTCCCTCTGCCTCAAGGTCCCTTCCCAGGTGCTGACTCAAGTGACCCAGGCTTCTCCTGCACAGGAACAGGGTTGGCTCAGCGCTGCCGCGAGGAATCCAGAGCCCAGAGAAGCAGAACTCTCACGTGCAGAGTCTGCATCGAGTGGGACAGCTGGCCCACACATTTGTGGATTTATCCTGAAACCCAAGCTTGTCGGATGCTGAGGGCGCCTCCGAGCTGGGGATCTGTGCAGACCCAGGAGCCATAAAGTCTCTGCGCTTCTTTCTGGATGAACAGAGTGAGGCGCCTGAGGCCACACGGCAACTCACGCTCATCCTTCGGCACCTTTCTTCTCTTTGTTCTGACGTTGCTTATCTTTGGGGTCATGAAGGAATTTCGTATGATGTACATTTTCCTTTGAGTCTTTCTCCTTTGTTCAGAGGAGCTGTCCTCCCCCACCTTCTCCGTAGGGAAGGGAGCCCCAAGCCCTGGACTTTGGGAAGGACATCCTACCATATTCGAGTACGCACACACACAACCTCTGATCCTTTCTCTGACACACGGCACACTGATCATCCTTCACAGACTTGCATTGTCTGTGGCTTACATCATGAAGCATGGTCCTGTGAAGAGACTGGATCTGAAGAACACGAGTATGCGTATTGTCAAATTGATTTAAACTTGGAGGAATCGGCAGGAAATTGTTGGCATCATGAATCATGGGTGAAAGATCTTTGCATCACAGGCAAAATGTTTCATTCCAGAGTCTGACGGTCTTACCCTGACGGCTCCTGCCAGTAAGGACTGCCTCTGGAAAGCATCATGATTAATGAAACGGTACTTTCCCAATTCTTTTATTTTTTCAAGTTTATTTTTAGAGCAGTTTTAGGTCCACAATAAAATTGAGAGGAAGAGAATTTCCGTATACATTTTGCCCCTCACCCCAAGCACAGCCACTCCTCCATCCACGTCCCCCATGGGAGCGGTGGTGCCTGTGTTACAGCTGATGGACCTATGCTTCCTGATGCTTCTTCAGTGGCACAGTCGTGTCCAACTCTTTGGGACCCCACGAATCGCAGCACGCCAGGCCTCCCTGTCCATCACCAACTCCCGGAGTTCACTCAGACTCACGTCCATCGAGTCAGTGATGCCATCCAGCCGTCTCATCCTCTGTCATCCCCTTCTCCTCCTTACCCCAATCCCTCCCAGCATCAGAGTCTTCCAGTGAGTCATCTCTTTACGTCAGGTGGCCAAAGTACTGGAGCTTCAGCTTCAGCATCAGTCCTTCCAATGAATATTCAGGACTGATTTCCGTTAGGATTGACTGGTTTGATCATTCTTGCTGTTGAAGGGACTCTCAAAAGTCTTCTCTAGCACCACAGTTCGAAAGCATCAACTCTTCATCACTCAGCCTTGTTTATGGTTCAGTTCTCACATCCATACATGACTATTGGGAAAACCAGAGCTTTGACTGTACAGCTTCCCTGGTAGTTCAGTTGGTAAAATAATCTGCCTGCAGTGCAGGAGACCTGGGTTTGATCCCTGGGTCGGGAAAATGCCCTGGAAGAGGACATGGCAACCCACTCCAGTATTCTTGCCTGGAGAATCCCATGGACAGAGGAGCCTGGTGGGTGATAGTCCACGTGGAGGTGAGATTAGATATGACGGAGTGACCAAACCACCAGTGACTACACAGACCTTTGTCAGCAAAGGGATGTCTCTGCTGTTGAATATGCTGTCTAGTTTGTCATAGCTCTCTGTCTAAGGAGCGAGCGTCTCTTTATTTCACGGCTGCAGACACCATCCTCAGTGGACCTGTGCTGGTGCATCGTAATCATCCAAGGTCCATACTTCATATGAGGCTCACTTTTGGTGTTGCGTATTCTGTGGGTTTGGACAAGCATATCCATCATTATATACATAATATCAGACAAAGTATTTTCACTCTCCTAAAGATCATCTGTGTTCCTCCTGTTTATGCCTCCTTCACCCACTGGCAGCTGCTGGCCCTTTAAGAGTCTCCATAGTTTTGCTTTTTCCAGAATAACATAAAGTTGGAATTATATAGTGTGTAGTTTTCTCAGATTAACTTCCTCTCACTTCGTTGTTTGAAGGCTCATTTCTTTTTAGAACTGAATAATATTTCATTGTCTGGATATACCACAGTTTACTTATCCATTCACCTACTAAGGGACATTTTGACAATTATGAATAAAGCTGCTATAAATATCTGTGTTAATTTTTGTCTGAACACGAGTCTTCAGCTCCTTTGAGTAAATATCAAGGAGAATGTTGGCTGAATCCTGTGGCTAGCGTATGCTTAGGTTTGTAAGAAAATAAACTGTCTTCAAAGTGGCTGTATCGCTTTGCATTCCCACCAGCAGTAAATCAGAGTTCTTGCTGTCCCATGTTCTCCGCAACACTGGGGGTCGCCAGGGTTCAGATTTCGCCTCTGATGGGTATGGGGTGGCGTCTCGCTGTTCGCGTTTGCCTGGTGGCCTGTGATGGGGTATCTCTACTCACTTGTCATCAGCACATCCTTAGTGAGATGTCTGTTCACATCTTGGTCCATGTTTTAATTAGCTTGACAGCATCTTTAGTGTTGCATTTTAAGAGTTCTTTGTACTTTGGGGAAACAATCCTTTATGTTTCTTCTGCAAGTATTTCCCTCTTGTCCACAGTTTGTCTTCTCATTCCTTTAACATTGTCCTTGAGTTCCCCTGGTGGCTTAGCTGGCAGAGAATCCATCTGCAATGCAGGAAACCCAGCTTCAATCCCTGGGTTGGGAAGATCTCCTGGAGAACGGAATGGCACCCCACTCCAGTATTCTTGCCTGGAGAACTCCCTAGACCAAGGAGCCTGGCGGGTTACAGCCCACGGGGCCACAAAGAGTCAGACACGACCAAGTGACTAACACACTTGCAGGGCTGAAGCTTTTAATTTTAATAAAGTCCAGCATGTCAACTCTTTTTTTTTTTTTTCATGAATGGTGCTTTTAGTATTATACCTAAAAAGTCATCAGCACATCCAAGGTCATCTAAGTTTTCTCTTATTTTATCCCCTAGGAGTTTCAAAGTTTTCCATCTTATGTTTAGGTTGACAACCCATTTTGAGTTAATTTTTGTGAAGGGTGTAAGGCCTGTGCCTTACACAGACCTTAGATTCAGTCTTTTGCATGTGGATTTCCAGTTGTTCCAGTGCCATTTGTTGAAAAGATCATCTTTGCTCCGTCCTGTAGCCTTTACCCTTTGACTGGAGATCAGTGACTATATTTGTGGAGCCCATCTGTGTTCTTTATTCTACTCCTCTGAGCTAGTTGTCATTTCTTTCACCAATTAGACACTGTCTAGATTCATACGACTTATGCTTCCGTGATTCTGAAAATCTTCCATTAAGTCTTGAAATGTAGTACTGTTAGCCCTCTGACTTAGTCCTTCTTCTGTAAAGCACTGACTGTTCTGGGTTTTTCATCTCTATGTATAAGCTCTAAAATCAGTTCTTAATGTCCATCAAATAGCTTGCTAAGAGTTCCATTAAGATTGCTCTGAACTCATAGATTTACTTGGAAAGAATTGACATCATCACAACATTGAGTCTTCCTGTTTGTGAGCGTGGACTTTCCCTCCATTTATTTAGTTCTCTGATTTTGTCATCAAGTTTTCTTCATGTAAATCTCGTACATGTTGTGTTAGTTTTATACCTAAGTATTTCATATTTGGGGAGTGCTAATATAAATGGTGTTACGTTTTCAATTCCACTTGATCATTGGTGAGTTTATAGGAAAGAAACTGACTTCCTCGTATCCTTCAGCTTTGTTGTAATTAATCCCTTACTAGTTCCAGGAGGTTCTATTTTTCTGTAGGTATGTTTGTGTTTTCTACATTGACAGTCATGTCATCTACAAACTACGGCAGATGTATTTCTTCTCCCTACACTGTATGCCTTCATTTCTTTTTCTTGTCTTCTTGCATTAGAGAGGACTTCTGCTCTCATGCTTCTGAAAATCGAACCGCATCATAAGAGAGGAAGCTGAGTATCCATGCCTCAGTTTGTATCCAGACTCTGCCACAGAGGCACACAGAACTGTGATCTTGGGCAAGTAACTTAATGTGTTGTAGCCTCAATTTCCTTTTCAGTAGATTAGGATGATGATGGCCTGTACTCCAACAAACTGTTGCAACGAGTGAGAAAAGAAAGCAGAGGAGTGAAGCCTAATGTAGGCACTGGATATTGTTCAGTTTCATTCTCACGTGCGCTGCCTTATGATTTTACTGGCCTCGCTCCCTCTTCACAGGTGATCCCAGCTGGGCCCCACAGCCAATACAGACCATCATTTCCCACGATTCCCCTCCCAGAAGGAGCGTCGTCATCCTCCGATCTAGACTGCCAATTTAACGAAGCAGAATCGTTGTTCAGTCACCTGGTTGTGTCCAACTCTTTGCAGACCTGTGGCCTGCAGCACGCCAGGCCTCCCTGTCCTTCACCATCTGCCAGAGCTTGCAAAAACTCACGTCCATTGAGTCAGTGATGCCATCCAACCGTCTTGTCCTCTGTTGTCCCCTTCTCCTCCTGCCTTCTATCTTTCCCAGCATCAGAGTCTTTTCCAGTGAGCCAGTTCTTCACATTAGGTGGCCAAAGTATTGGAGCTTCAGCTTCAGCATCAGTCCTTCCAATGAATGTTCAGGACTGATTTCCTTTAGGATGGACTGTTTGGATTTCCTTGCTGCCCTGAGATTGTGAAGAGTTTTCTCCAACACCACAGCTCAAGGCATCAGTTCTTCAGTGCTCAGCCTTCTTTATGCCCCAACTCTCACATCCATACATGACTACTGGTAAAACCATAGCTTTGGACATTTGTTGGCAAAGTAATATCTCTTGTCTAGGTTTGACAAAACTTTTCTTCCAAGAAGCAAGCATCTTTCAATTATTTCATAGCTGTAGTCACCATCTGCAGTGATTTTGGAGCCCAAGAAAATAAAGTCTTTCATTATTTCCACTGTTTCCCCATCTCTTTGCCATGAAGTGATAGGATCAGATGCTATGATCTTAGTATTTTAAATGTTGAGTTTTAAGCCAGCTTTTTTCACTCTCCTCTTTCACCTTCATCAAGAGGATCTTTAATTCCTCTTCACTTTCTGCCATAAGGGTGGTGTCATCTGCCTATCTGAGTTTATTGATATTTCTCCCGGCAATCTTGATTCCAGCTTGTGTTTCATCTAGCCCAGCGTTTCCCATGGTGTTCTCTGCACAGAGCAAATAAGCAGGGTGACAATATACAGCCTTGAACTTCTTTTCCAGTATGGAACCAGTCCATTGTTCTAGGTCCAGTTCTAAATGTTGCTTCTTGACCTGCATACATATTTCTTAGGAGGCAGGTCAGGTGGTATCCCCATCTCTTGAAGAATTTTCCAATTTGTTGTGATCCACACAGTCAAAGGCTTTAGTGTAGTCCATGAAGCAGAAGTAGATGTTTTTTGGAACTCTCTTGAAGAATAGTAGCCCCCTAACATGCCCATGTCTTAATCCCCAGGACCAGTGAACTCTTTACCTCACACAGCAAAGGGGACTTTGCGGATGTGATTAAGTTAAGGGTCTTGTGACAGGGAAGTTAGCCTGGATTATTTGGGTGAGTCCAGTGTAACCACAGGGATCCTTAAAGAGGGAGGCAGGATGGTCTGAGTCAGAGAGAAGGTGACAGGATGTCAGGAGCAGGAGGTGAAGGACATGATGTGGTCATGAGCCGAAGAATGCTTTGGAAACTGGAACAGATGAAGCAGTGGGCTCCCCCTCGAACCTCCAGAAGGATCAGCGCCCTGCCGCCGCCTTGATTCCAGCCACATGAGACCCACGTCAGACTTCCCACTTCTGGAACTTTAAGATAGTAGAATTGTAGCAAGAATTGGCAGCTTGCATGGCAGCCGCAGGAAGCAAACACGGCTGCTTCTGGACTGATCGCCTAGGTTAAGCCCAAGTCGATGAGGCCGAGTGGCGTGGTGTCTGCAGCCCCGTTAATGCTGTTAGCTTTGCGGGTTGAAGTCTGGCCTGGGGAGCCCCTGTCACACCAGACAATTGGAGTTGCTTACTTGCTGTATTTGCTTTCATTTTCCTCCGAAGAGTCACCGTCTCCAGGCCCTCCCAGGAGGCCTCTGACCAAATATGATGATGGCTTTCATGGGCTGTAGCAAAACCTCATTAAGATCAATAACTGTCCTTTCACCATCAAAATCTGCTCCAAAAAGATCTGGTTGGGCTTGTCCTCGATGCCCTGGATTTATCCCAGCAGCGGTTCTGGGCACGAGGGTTACAGAGAAATGCCTCATCCTTCCTACACTGTTTACACATTTGCCCCCAGAGCCTTCTCCTGAGTATACTAACCTCCAGACACATTAGAGAAATAATTTAGGAAATATTTACGAAAACTGTGTAGGACCTGGGGTAAAGGAAGCTGTACATTTCTTGCCCCAGAGAAATGTAAAAATTTATTGTCAATTAAAAAATCCCTCTGGGGACTTCCCTGGTGGTTGAGTGGTTAAGACTCCTCCTTGCAATGCAGAGGGAGGAGGTCAGTCCCTGGTCTGGGAACTAAGATCCCATGCGCTGTAGAGCAATTAAGCTCGAGTGCTACAACTTCTGAACCCATATGACACGACTAGAGAATCCATGTGCCTCACTGAAAGATCCCGCATGCAGCAGCCAGGACCCAATGCAGTCAAAATAAAATGCTTTTAAAATTAATAAAAACAATCACTCCGCATTGCTCTAGCTTTGACATTCAGAGCTGCTGTCAGCTGTGGAGAACTGAGGAATATGACTCAATAAACCTTGCCAGCTTTAGGAGGAGGTGGCAGTTCATTGAGAATAATGACAGAAGCAAACAGCACGAAAACCTGTGTCGCTCAGGGTCTTGTGCAAGAAAAACAGGTCTTCTCCAAACCTGACACGTGTCAGTGGTCTCTGGACAGGGATTTCTGAGCCACCCGGGCCTTTAGGAGGCTCGGGTGCACGCAATCTGTGTGGTTTTGTCACCAGGCAGCACCCTGGGCCCTCCCAGCAGGCCGTCAGCCCTCTTTAAGCTGCAAAGGCAGACACAGGCCAAGTGCTCCAGAGGCTGGCTTTGGAGCTGAAGCGTCCATAGTGGTAACACTTGTCTGAAACAATAGTGCTGAGTCAGCCTCGGGGCCAAGGTTGGAGCTGCTTTGGGGATCAAACACACATCTCTTGTGTCTCCTGCGTCTGCAGGCAGGTTCTTTACCGCCAGTGCCACCTGGGAAGCCCGGGGGATATCTGAGGGCTTTTTAGTTACTGTCGAGTCAGGGTGGCCCCTTCTAGGACACAGCCCCTAAGCGAGGCCTCAAGGATGGTAGTTCACACTGTTGATTGACCCCAGGTGCCAGGCCTCCTGCGGCCTGGGAAAGGCCTTGGACAGGAACTGGGGACAGTATGTGTCCAGTCAGCATTGCTGCTGGGGTTGTTCAGGCCACTGTGATGACTACTGAGACACAGATGCGAGGTGGTCTTATCTCTGAGACAAGGTGGGTGCTCCCTGGAGGGGAAAAGCCTTCCACTGCACGCTCCACTCCACACCCCCAGCAAATGCACCCCGCACTCGCCTTCCGTCCGTGCGCACCACGCTGTCCCCGACTTGAAACGCTGTCCCAGGCACATTCTTTTTTTAAAGTCTACAATACAAAACCGAGAGCGTTTTGTAGAACTGAATGAGAAAGCTTCTGCCAGCGTCCACTGGCTGTTTAGTGAACATGTGTGTGTTTCACGGGCTTTGTTACCAAGGAGCTGGTTTATCCTCCCCTGAACCTAAAGTGAAGTCACAGCTCTGGCCTTAATGAGATCATTCTTTCCATTTGGACAAATAAAAATGTTCAATAAAAGTTCTCTTCAAAGTCTGCTTTGAAGAGCCAGTGTGAGAGTTTGATAACAGAGCAGGATGCAATCAGAAGTAAATTGCGACTTCCTGCCTCCCTTTTTGAAAGTGCTGATGAACCTTCTTTCGTGGAGGCCTCGGTTATTAACGCAACACCTTGTGGACAGAAACAGAGGGTCCCTGGAAACGAAAGCGCACGGAAGGCCAGAGCTGGCACGAAGCCCACCGCCCCTCCCATGACATCCCTTCCCCAAGACAGCACTCACCATCGTGACATGGAAGGTCAGATGGGCTGGTTGAGATCCTGTTACTGAAAGACCTCAAAAGATCCAGTTACTTCCCCAGGCTTATGAAACCAGTAAGAGCTGGAATCAGTTTGAACAGAAGGCCCCTAACGGCCAAGCATGGGGCTTCCCAGGTGGCCCTGGCGGTGAGGAACCTGCCTGCCGACGCAGGAGACACAAGAGATGTGTGTTTGATCCCCAAGCGGGGAAGATCCCCTGGAGAAGGAAATGGCAACCCACCCCAGTATTCTTGCCTGGAGAATCCCGTGGACAGGGGGACCTGGCTGACTACAGTCCACGGGGTCGAAGAGTCAGACATGCCTGAGTGACTAAACAGCAACAAAACGTTGACTGATCTGCGAAAGTAAACAAACGTGTAAATGATTAAACAACTTGTACCAACACATGATTACTGAAGTAAACATTTCAACAGAATATTTGGAAGATAAAAGTCAAGAAACTTTTTCTCCAAGAAAAACAGGACAGTGTGACAAAGAAACAAGCAAGCCAGAGCCAGGATTCTTCCAGACTTTCCCGGATCAGTTCCAGCGCGTGAGGGCACCTGCTCCAGCCTCAGACTGCCTCGCCTTCCTCACCACCATCCTCGGCGGCTCATCTGCGATGGGTCCCTGCTCGACACTACCACCTGTCAGTCACAGCCCAAACCTGATGAAGTCGTCTTTCTTCGTAAGCTCGTGACTTGCTCTCTTGCGGCCTTGCTCCGCCAGTGAGTTTTATCGGAAGTCTGAATCTTGCTCCTTACACCCCAAGAATGATCCACTGTTACACACAGAATCTTGTTCAGCCCAACCCTGGACTCACATCTCCAACTGTATCTCGACTCCATGCCATCAGATTGCCAGCTGACGCTGGTGCCAAGGACCCATGCTCGCCTCCTTGGAAGAGAAAGGGGACGACAGTGGTCCAGACGGCCGCAGCAGGATCTGGAGAGGCAGGCCAGGAGGAGGCACTGTGACCCCAGCGCGGCATCAGAGGGTCAGCCTCGTCAGAGGTGGGGAGTGTGGCCCCTGGGGCGGCCTGCGCTTGTGCGCGATGCCCAGGTGGGCAGCACCCAGCGCAGAACAAGTACTCAGTAGCCACTGGCTCTGCCTTCCCGAGGATTCACCACCGCTGAGTGCCCTCAGCCAAGCGGCTGGTTCTAGCTCCCCCAGAGGAAGCAAGGAGGCCGACTTGGCCTGCAGCTCACTCCAAACTCTTGCCGAGGATGTGCCATAACCTCCAAGAGGCTGGGAACTCTTAAGAGTGGGAGGGAGGCAGGAAGCAAGGCCAGCTTCTGAGGCTTGTCCTCTTCCCAGGCTTCAGCTCAGCGTTCTCCGCTTCCCTCCATCCCCTCCACACCCCCAAGGCACCGCTGATGCTCTCTGTTTGCAGGTGAGGAAAGGGAGACAGCAGTGAACCAACACCGTTGCCCAAGAACCAGGCAGAGAGGAAGAGGCAGGGCCAGTTCCTGGACCAGGCATGTGCCCGGGGAGGTTGGCAAGCGCTCAGTGACAAGAGTGGAGAACACTTCCTGCTCTGCTTGGCTGTAGGATGTCAAGGGTGGAGGCTCAGACCTCTACAGTGAGGACCCCACTCCAGCAGCTCAGGGGACCCCAGAGGACACAGAGGCTCTGGAAGCACAGTTTACAATCTCCAGAACAGATAGAAGGAGAGATGAGCATCCCAGAGAAAGTCTCCTTCATCAAGGAGGACACAGATGAAGGGTCACAAAGCTGCGCTGTGATGCTGAGGGTCTGGGGGTCTAATAGTTGAAGAGCATGCTGGGAAACAGCTACGGGGAGAGAGAAGGGAATCCATGCCCTGAGCTTGCAGGGCTCAGACTAAGAGCAGAGCAGAGACCTCACGTCACACAGGCGCTCTGGCGTGGCCCAGAGTGAGGCAGGACGTGTGCCCAGAGCCCCTTCATCCTGGAGCACTGGGGGAGAGGCCTCCAGGGATCAGTTCTCAGGGAGCAGGGTGGGCAGGACGGGCGTGGGAGGAGGGTGTGTGGGAAAGCCCTCTTCCAGGAGCAGGGGCTGGAAGTGGGTTCTCCTTTGGGAACAGATGTCTGAGAGAAGGGGCAGGAGAGCTGTCCCAGGGATAGTGATTAGGACCATCTCCCTGGGAAGGAAGTTGGCGTCGGGAGCTGAAGGGAAGCAGCCAGGAAGCAGGAAGAGGTCAGGTTGAGGAGGGATGCGAAGCTGGACCAAGGTTCTGAGTTCAGTTCTTAAAGAGGTCAAGAAGGACCTGCTTCTGGTGATGATGGATGGAGGGCTTTAGGTTAGGAAATGCTGGGACTAGGGGTGCTGGCCAGGAAGGTACTGGGGGAGCCTGGGGAAGAGGAGGGATGTGAGAGTCTGATGAAACTGGGATGCAGGGACAGAGGGAAGAAACAGGAGAGTGAGCGGGAGAGGAAAGAGAGGGAGGCTCGTCCAAATCCTGGTTACTGTCCGCTTCCCAGCACAGACCACCCAACTGCTGTGAGCCACAGCTTCCTCATCTTTAAAATGTGGGTGTCCTCCCCCTAGACAAGGCTGTGGTCCTAGTGTGATTAGAAAGACTAGTTTTCTGTGAGTATGGTTTCAGTGTGTCTGCCCTCTGATGCCTTCTTTCAACACCTACCATCTTACTTGAGTTTCTCTTACCTTAGGCATGGGGTATCTCTTCACGGCTGCTCCAGCAAAGCACAGTCGCTGCTCCTTACCTTGGATGAGGGGTATCTCCTCCTGCCACCCTTCCTGACCTTCAACGTGGGATGGCTCCTCTAGGCCCTCTTGTGCCCGCACAGCTGGCATGGGGTTGCTCCTCCCAGTCACCACCCTGGTTTCGGGTGCCACCTTTGGCCTCGGACACAAGGTAGCTCTCGGCCACGCTTAGTGGCCATGCCCCCGGGGCAACCCAAGATGGGCAGGTCATGGTGGAGAGGTCTCACAGACTGTGGTCCCCTGGAGAAGGGAATGGAAAACCACTTCAGTATTCTTGCCTTGAGAACTTCATGAACAGCATGAAAACGCAAAATGGTAGGATATGGAAAGAGGAACTCCCCAGGTCAGTAGATGCCCAATATACTACTGGAGGTCAGTGGAGAAATAACTCCAGAAAGAATGAAGGGATGGAGCCAAAGCAAAAACAATACCCAGCTGTGGATGTGACTGGTGATAGAAGCAAGGTCCAATGCTATAAAGAGCAATATTGCATAGGAACCTGGAATGTTAGGTCCATGAATCAAAGCAAATTGGAAGTGGTCAAACAAGAGATGGCAAGGGTGAACATCAACATTCTAGGAATCAGTGAACTGAAATGGACTGGAAAGGGTGAATATAACTCAGATGACCATTATATCTACTACTGTGGGCAGGAATCCCTCAGAAGAAACAGAGTAGCCATCATGGTCAACAAAAGAGTCCAAAATGCAGTACTTGGATGCAATCTCAAAAACGACAGAATGATCTCTGTTCGTCTCCAAGGCAAATCATGCAATATCACAGTAATCCAAGTCTATGCCCCAACCAGTAACACTGAAGAAGCTGAAGTTGAACGGTTCTATGAAGATCTACAAGACCTTTTAGAACTAACACCCAAAAAAGATGTCTTTTTCATTATGGGGGACTAGAATGCAAAAGTAGGAAGTCAAGAAACACCTAGAGTAACAGGCAAATTTGGCCTTGGAATGCGGAATGAAGCAGGGCAAAGATTAATAGAGTTTTGCCAAGATAATGCACTGGTCATAGCAAACACCCTCTTCAAACAACACAAGAGAAGACTCTACACATGGACATCACCAGATGGTCAACACCAATATCAAATTGATTATATTCTCTGCAGCCAAAGATGGAGAAGCTCTATACAGTCAACAAACACAAGACCAGGAGCTGACTGTGGCTCAGATCATGAACTCCTTTTTACCAAATTCAGGCTCAAACTGAAGAAAGCAGGGAAAACTGCTAGACCATTCAGGTATGACCTAAATCAAATCCTTTATGATTATACAGTGGAAGTGAGAAATAGATTTAAGGGCC
>SJYC01103804.1:0-17838 GCA_006408675.1 Madoqua kirkii | reverse complement strand
AGACCAGTGTCATTTTGGTTCTGTGTCCTCTGTGGGTGACCTTGTTTTTTCAGAATCTTCTCTTTATTCTTGGTGTTTGAAATGCCATGATGACATACTTTCGTGGCTGCTACAGGGTCATCTCTTTATGAACCTGACAATTTTGTCAGAGAAAGGAATGAAGATTGTATTCTCTAGAATTTATCAAAAGAAATCCTTTCTCCCTGTTTTGACCTGCATTCCTATAATGCACATGCTCGTGGGAGAGAGAAAGCGATGCTACCTGTCCAAATAATCTGAAAAGCAAAGTGTTAATTTCTTAGTTGTGTCCAGCACTTTGAGACCCCATGACGTGTGGCTGGCCAGGCTCCTCTGTCCATGGAATTCTCCAGGCAAGAAAGCTGGTAGCCATTCCTTTCTCCAGAGGATCTTCCCCACCCAGGGATTGAACCCGGGTTTCCTGCAAATGGTTTACCTGTATTTAAGAAGAAGCTAGTGCACAAAGACAACTGGACTAAATATGATGTGATTTTTCTTTGTAAGGCTTAATTTCTCCTACTCAGAGTCCTTATAATTTACTATGGAATGTGTAAGCTGAAACTCCAATACTTTGGCCACCTCATGTGAAGAGTTGACTCATGATTCTGATGTTAGGAGGGATTGGGGGCAGGAGGAGAAGGGGATGACAGAGGATGAGATGGCTGGATGGCGTCACTGACTCAATGGACGCGAGTCTGAGTGAACTCCGGGAGTTGGTGATGGACAGGGAGGCCTGGCTTGCTACGATTCATGGGGTCGCAAAGAGTTGGACACAACTGAGCAACTGAACTGAACTGATGTGATAAGATCCTAAACTCTAATAGAAGAGAGAATTCATTTTGACCTAATAGGAAAAGTGTGACAGTACTTCATGGGAAGATGAGATAATTTCATACAGGGAAGTGGGAAATACGCTAAGAATGAGGAGGTGTTTGGTGAGTCAGAAATGTGAGGAGCATAATAAAAGTAGGGAAGGAGGTCAGTATTTGAGGGGCTTTGAAGCCTGAATGCTGCTAAGTCACCTCAGTCGTGTCCGACTCTGTGCGACCCCACAGACGGCAGCCCACCAGGCTCCCCCGTATGGTTAGTAGCAATAGAAGAAGTAGAAGATACATTCACTTATAGGCAACAATATGTAAAAGGCATAAAGATGGGAAATTGAAAAGCACATCTGAGACCAACACACTGGCTGGATCCTAGTTGACACATGGAGAAATGGGACATACATAAGTGAAAATTTGGGATCAAAGCATGTCAAGCCTTGGATGCAGAATCATTTGGTGAGCCGTGCTTACTCGCTCAATTGTGTCTGACTCTTTGTGATCCCATGGACTGCAGCCTGTCAGGCTCCTCTGTCCATGGAGTTTGTTTCATTCATTTCTTCCCAGTTACTAATTTGTATTCACTGACCAACTACTGTGAACCAGCCTTTGTGTTGGGTTCTAGAGACACATCTGAAAGAGACATGGTTCCTGGCTCACAAGCAATTAACTACCGCATGTGAAGGCAACTAACATTATCCTGGTATTTGTACCTAAGTTCTGCAAACGAAATGTGAATGAGATGTGTCAGGATCACAGAGAAAGGGGCATCTAGATTGCCTGGAGTGTACTGAAAAGGCCAGAAAGAGACAATGGCATCAAGAAGGAATCAAATGAACTGTACTAGTTACTGAAGGTATGGACAGAGCCTTCCAGACAAGGAAAGTATACAGTCAAAGGCACAGAGGTGAGAGAGAATGTGGCTTATGTATTCATTTATTCACTCATAGTACAGCTTTTTATTGAGCACTTACTGTGTACCAGCCACAGTATTATCCATGCTGGGGGAA
The DNA here is from genome assembly GCA_006408675.1 of Madoqua kirkii. Taxonomy (NCBI): domain Eukaryota; kingdom Metazoa; phylum Chordata; class Mammalia; order Artiodactyla; family Bovidae; genus Madoqua; species Madoqua kirkii. The sequence continues at coordinate 15,989 of SJYC01103804.1, read as the reverse complement.
CTACTGATCTTTCAATAAGGAACATTTTGTCCCTTCAGATTTAGCTTCATGAGAACAAGAATTATGTCTGTCTTATTTGTTGTTGTGTCCAATATTTAATATTTGTTAAATACATGTAGAAGCATGGTAATGGATATCCATAGAAAAGAGGATAACTACAAGATGATCAAGAAGTCCATGGGAGAGATGTATCAAGAATTATTGACATATTATGTTTACTGTCCATCAGCAGATGAATGGATAAGAAAGCTGTGGTACATATACACAATGGAGTCTTACTCAGCCTTCAGAAAGAATAAGTTTGACGCAGTTCTAATGAGATGGATGAAACTGGAGCCGATTATACAGAGTGAAGTAAGCCAGAAAGAAAAACACCAATACAGTATACTGACACATATATATGGAATTTAGAAGACAGTAATGATGACCCCAAAAGTGAGACAATATGAGACACAGAGGTATAGAACGGACTTTTGGCTTCAGAGGGAGAGGGAGAGGTTGGGAAGATCTGGGAGAATGACAACGAAACATGTATACAATCATATGGGAGATGAAGCACCAGTCTATGTTCAATACAGGATACAGGATGCTTGGGGCCGGTGTATGGGATGAACCGGAGGGATGGGCAGGGAAGGGAGGTGGGAGGGGGCTTTAACATGGGGAGATCGTCCACACCTGTGGCTGATTCATGTCAATGTATGGCAGAACCAATACAGTACTGTGAAATGGAATAAGCATTAAACAAAAATTAAAAAAAAAAAACTGGGAATGTGGACCAAATTGTTCAAACTTCACTGGAGGTATATATAAAAGAGTAGAGGGTAGAGACTTCCCTGGTGGCTCAGTGGTTAAGACCCCATGCTTCCAATGCAGGGAGTGGGGGTTCAATCCCTGGCCAGGAACTAAGATCCTGCAGGTCACACAGTGTGGCCAAAACATAGAATAAAAGTGAAAGTGATTTTAGAATTTTAATAAAAATGTAGCAAGTAAAGAATGGAATACATGGAAATTCTAACCTTTCTGCAGAGAAGCAGGAGCACTCATTAAAAAAGAGCACTCATTTAAATTTTAAAAGTTCAAAACATTTTTAAAGAGTAGGTGTTTACCATACCAGAGACAAGTTTTATATATTTGTGATAAATTGTAAATTTATGTATAGATGTACCCCATCTATGCTCTGACTGATAACACTGAACCACTTCGGTTTGGAGAATTTGAGAAGTTTCTCCTTCTGAAAACCACCATGGTCCTTTCCCATTGCCCATGCACATCTGATTCTATAAAGTCAACATCAAACCCACCTCTCATACTGGTATTTCCACTTTGCCTTTATTTAGTCAAAAAATCTTAGCTTTATCCAGATTTGAACTTGGCTCATTCCTTCTCCTAGAAACTGATTTTAATACTCCTTCTTGGTTGAAAATAAACTTAGTCTCAACCGCTTGAGGAGCACTGCAAAGACAACCTTACTCATTAGGGCGTTATGACGCTAGGAAGGAGTGGCTACATCAAAAACAAGTAAACCACATTAGAATGTAATTACCAATGCTTCTCTGCTGGCTCAGATAGTAAAGCATCTGGCCGCAAAGTGGGAGACCTGTGTTCAATTCCTGGGTCAGGAAGATCTCCTAGAGAAGGAAATGGCAACCCACTCCAGTATTCTTTCCTGGAAAACCCTATAGAGGAACCTGGTAGGCTACAGCCCATGGGGTCTCAAAGAGTCGGACATGACCGAGCAACTTCACTTTCACTTCACTTTTCACCAATGCTTTAGAGAAGGGAGGAGTTTCAAAGAGGGAGAAATTTCTTCCATCAGGTACAGAACAGCAGTTCAAATAAGACCTGAAAAGTATTGTGAAATTCTAGGGATAAAGCAAGGCAAAGTTCTTACCCTCAAGAGACTCACAGCCTTGTAAGGAAAATCACTTTCAACAGAGACTTACTCGGAGTTCCCTCAACATGCCTGGCTCTTGGTGAATGGTGGATACCCAGTATGCATTTGTAAAATAAATAAGGATAAATGCACACACAATGCATTCTCTCGTTTGTTTCTTTGACTTGGGTTTGAAGGTCACTGATGGCCTAGGTAAGGAGTGTTCCTTGTGGTAATCAAGGCAGAAGTCCAGTATCAGGAACTGAGGACTTACCAAAAGGTGAGGAAGTAAAGACAAAAACCAAGACAGTTTACTCTGTTGCAGAAAGATCATATTTTTTAGAGAGACATGATAGATTTTCCTGATGGCAGCTTCTTGAAAATTAAGATCAGATGACTCAATGATTTTTCAATGTGGGGAAATTCTCCGTATTTCTTCTACCCCATAGAATATAAAAGATAAGTGGTCTGTTTGCTGGAACTCAGTAGTCTGAAATTCCTCAAGGACCAGGTTTTAATTATCATTGTATTCCCTGCAGTTCTTAGCTCAGAGCTTAGTGAATACTGGGTGCTCGTTGGATAAATTAACATATAAAAACACATAAATAATGTGATGGCTAATTCTTCTTATCCAGAGGATAACCAAAGGGAGAGGAATAAGTTGGAAAATAAAGTAAAAGATGGACATTGGAGAAAATATATCAATTTGCTACATTTCATACTTAACCCTGTATGAAGATACATAAATTGTTGGTGATGAGTGACTGAATGAGCAAATTAGGCAGAAAAGAAAATATTCAGCGTACCTAAGCCGTCTGAATTACTGGGCTATTTTGATGATCAAGGGGTCTTTCTGGTGGTGGTGTGCTTGCTGAGTAGTGTTAGATGCTCAGTTGTGTCTGACTCTTTGTGACACCATGGGCTGTGCCTGGCAGGCCCCTCCTTCCATGGTCTTTTCTAGGCAAGAATACTGGAGCGGGTTGCCATTCCCTCCTCCAGGAGATCTTCCTGACCCAGGGATCGAATCCAGGTCTTATGCATGGCAGGCAGATTGTTCACCGTGTGAGCTACAGTCTGCGTATATTTATCAGCATGTGGCTGATACCCATTTGCCAAGCATTTCAGAGGAAATTTAGCAGAACTGACACTAAGCCATCTTTGAAGATAAAACCCACAAAGACACCCAGAAGGAGAAGAAGCACGTCACTTTTCCTACCTTCCCTTCCCTTCCCTTCCCCAAAGGAAACTAACTGCCGAAGAGTGCCATCTCTCACTTATTTTCATTATTCAGAAGAGAGTGGGGAACCTGGTGTCTTCCCCTTGTCACCGTTTGGCAAATGTGATCACTAACTGCAGCAATTGCTCTGTGGAGGCGGGAACAGATTGCCATGATTCCCTAACTCGGGTGGAAAGCAGGGCATGCATCGTGTCATTTGCCTTGCAGGTTGTTAAAGTGATTGACATTGTGGGTTACATCATTTTATTTTCCTTTTTTGTGGGTAAGAGTGCATACTTCTAAATCTTTTTGTTATGGCAAATATGATCACTAACTGTAGCAATTGCTCTGTGGAGGCGGGAACAGATTGCCATGATTCCCTAACTCGGGTGGAAAGCAGGGCATGCATCGTGTCATTTGCCTTGCAGGTTGTTAAAGTGATTGACATTGTGGGTTACATCATTTTATTTTCCTTTTTTGTGGGTAAGAGTGCATACTTCTAAATCTTTTTGTTTGCAGCTTACAAGAGTGGGGTACTATTACTCACCTAGAATTCTTCTCTGAGTTCCTCCTCCTTAAAAAAATGACAACACCCGTCTCCCCAGGCTACATCACCATTTTTGCTTTGCGGAAGAGAATGTACTGAAATAAGTAGCAAAAGAAGGGGATTTGCCTTTTTTTTTTTTCCTTTAAGGCAAAATCTATCATATAGACTACAGCAAGTGACAGAAACTTCTTCTTTACAGTATATTTTATTCACCATAGCAGCCAACACTCTACCCTGGGACCAGAACACAAGCAGCAAGCATCTAACTCTGTAAAGAATCCAAATCATCTGTGGAGTAGCAAGTATCTTTTTTCCTATGCAAAGACCCATTTTATGGTCTAAAGTGCCTCTAAAGTTTTAGGTTGGTGTACGTGGCACTAATGGTAAAGAACCTACCTGCCTGCCAATGCAGGAGATGTAAGAGATGCAGGTTTGATCCCTGAGTTGGGAAGATCCCCTGGAGGGGGACATGACAACCTACTCTAGTGTTTTGCCTGGAGAATCCCATGGACAAAGGAGACTGGAAAGCTATAGTGCATAGGGTCGGAAAGAGTAGGACACAGCTGAAGCAACTTAAGAAGGTCAGGATATCCATTCTTACTTGAAATTAACTGTTACTCGGTAACTGGCCCACCTTTGCTTAGCTGAAGCATAGATCTACATTCGGTGGTAATAATATCTAAGCTTGTGGCCCCCTCTTATTGATGTTCACTCTGCACATTGGGCAGCCTGGGTGGAAAATGGACAAATCTAGACATTTGTATCTGTACCGGGCTACTTTCCCAGAGAGGCAGGATGGCTATTAATCCTACCTGAAATGTTTCCTGTCAGATTAAAATATCCAGTTCTAGCTATCCCTGTCGATAGAGAAATTATGGGAAATAACTCTTTGCAAAACAGGTTTAGTTACTCTATCCATAGCTTGGTAGGGGCAGAGTAACTGATTATTAAGAGTCTTCTGTAGTAATGACTGGAGAATTCCAAGTTGGGACACCAGGTCACTTTCTTTTAGGGTGCCAGGGAAAGGAAAACGTAGAACAAAAATAAATGTCTGAAAGGATACTTTAGGAACTGGAAACAGAAAGGACAGCTCTTTGTATCCAGAGTAGTTTCCATCGAACTCTTGGACATTTCCAGGGGATTTTAAAAACAAAACCTACTTGAAGAAAATTATAGCACATAATTGTATTCTCCCTCTATTTGTATACAAATCTATTTTATGTTTCACTTTTTATTATTTAGCATATAGTTTCAGGAAAATGGGAAAATTATTTTTCCATAAATATTTACCTGTTCCTATTTTCACACATAATTCTTTCCTCCAATAGCTAAATCTGGTCACCATGCTGATAAGGGCAAGGGAGGAGGACAGAAGTATTAAGAGGAAATTTTGATTTTCTGAGAGTCGAGAGCCATGCATTCTGGATGTCTTTCAAGTTGAGCAGAAGATATCTTACCTGAGATGAGCCAGAAAGCCAAGTACATGCTTACATTGTTATTCTCATACTGTAGGAATATTGCTTATTTTTAAGGTAGCTTGAGTGTAGAATGTTCCATAGGAATTTTAGTGCTTTTTTAACAATTTAAGTTCAACCTACTTTGTGGATTAAAAGTGGATTCCCTAAATGTTTCTGAAGGCCAAGGATCACTTCTCTTTGATTTTCACTGTTTCCAGTCTTCCTCCTCTGAAATAGTCTTAATGAGTTCCATGTTTTCTCTGGGTGAACTTTTCCTCTTACCTCCTGTTTGCCCTCTCCAATCCAACTTTAAAAAATAAATGTGCTGTCAGAAATTATAGCTTTGCATCACTGGGGCCTCATTGCATTCCAGAGGCAATGACTGATTGCTACACTCTAATCCCAATTTGGGGCAACTCATTCTCCAGTTTTATGACTTGGCGACAGTATCTCATGAATAACAATGAAAGAATAACCTATCACTGCAGACACTCTCACAAAGTGGTGATATGTAAATGCAAAGATAATTGCCATTTAAAAATAAAAGCTTTTTTTTTTTTTAAACCCCAATCAGTTGACAATAAAAACTAGTCAAAACATATGCATTCTTCTGCTGGCATTTTAAAAAGTTGGCTTCAGTTTTATTCATGCAAATAGGATTTGACCCTAGCACACTATAACTTAGAGAGTTTCATTGATCCATAGAGGAAAATAAAAGTGACAGGATTCCTACTTAAACATTGACCATATGCATTAGACATAAAAAGATATCTAATAAAGGAGATGGGTACATACGCAGTTAGAGATTCAAGGATCAATTGTGCTTTTAATTACTCAGCAGATCAGGAACCTGATCTCAATTATCCAAACCATGTAGGCAGGTCTTAATTCTTATGGCAAAAATGTTCTGGGTAGTTGGAATAATTAGGAATCACAGATAATCCCAAGGCCTTATGGCAACAATTCATTAGCGTCTCCTTCCTTAGAGAAATGGTTTTATAAGAGCTACAAATCATTACTAAACTGTCTGGCTTATGTTTCCTCTCCTTTGATTATGCTGCCACAATCTCCGGGGAGGACCACGCAAAGCAGTGAAAAAAAGCCCACAGCAAGGAAAGAGAAAGGGACCGAATCTCAAGGAGAGGTCACAGATATCTCAGCAGACTCCATTTACAGCACAGGGCTGGCAGTGGGGAAGCCGTCTGTCAGAAGAGCTGAACATGGGACTTACCATTCTGTTTGAAAGAACACTGAGCAGTTAACCTACAGAAGAAGGTGTGTGCAGAGCCAGATGACAGGGGCCCAGGCTACGAACATGAGTAATTTCTAGTTTGGTAACCTTAGAGAGGCAGTAAGCTCAGCAGTTCTTTTTTCCTTATTTTCTGCCTTCTATCAATTAGCCTCAGTAATACCAGCATGTAAGATTCTCGGTTATACTCTAGCTGGGGAAAATTGCAGCACGCTTTCTCTTTACTTTTCTCCTCCCTGTTCTTTTTTTTTTTTTTGAATCAGTATTTGTGCTAAATTGTCTCAGTCATATACAACTCTTTGAGACCCATGGACTTCAGCCTGCCAGGCTCTTCTGTCCATGGAATTCTCCAGGCAAGAATACTGGAGTGGGTTGCCACTGCACGTCTCCAGGGGATCTTTCCAACCCAGGGATCAAACCTGCATCTCTTAAGTCTCCTACACTGGTGGGCAGCTTCTTTCTCACTAGTGCCAGCTGGCAAGCCTGATGCCTTATCATTAGTTTCTTGAATCATCCTTCCTTTTATCTTCAGAATTTCATTTGTACAACATCAAGATAAATGTCTTCCAGGTCCTGTCTTCGTGTTCTCCATTTCAGTAAGAATCTGGAAGACTCAAAGCCATCCTCATCATTCTCTGTGTGTGTCTGTCTCTTTCCCTGTTCCTCTCCCTTTCTCTTTCTCAGCAGCATGTCAAAATCTATGTTGTTTCTGTCGTCGGCAGTCACTTTCATCACGATGTTACAACTACATATCCTATAATGGAGAAACGAAACCCTATTTAGTGATGCCAAGGAGGACATGGTTTCACAGACAATTATGAGGAGGGGCTTTCCCCTCTCAGAGGCATTCTCTTGGCCAAGCACACAGCTTGTAGAGAGCATGTGTGGAAAAGCGAGGTTGGGAGGGGTGTAGATTCAACGACTGGGATACCCAGCTCATCAATCTAAGGAGTCAGTATGTAACAAACACCACAAGCCCATGGCTGATGTATTCTGAAATCTTACCAAAAAATAATGCCTGCCTTCCTCCCTTTTTCCTTCCTACCTCCTTTCATTCCTTCTTTCTCTTTTTTCTTGCACAAGTACTTCTTGAGTACTATTTGAAACACTCTGAGCAGTGCTAATAAAATCGTAGCAAAAAATAAACTCAGACCTTGACCTGGAGCCTTCAGTCCAATAGGAAAATTACACAATTAACAAAGTCAAAACAAGAAAAAATAAAACTGGTACATGCAGATGTCAGCTGTAACCACTGTAGTCCAGGGTCTGGGCGGTCTGACGTCTTCTTTAGTCAAGGAAGACTTCCCGATGAAAGTGGCTTTGAAAGTGAGACCTACGGGATGAATAGGAGTTAATGGACAAAGGCACAACGGGAAGGTGATGAGGAAATGCAAACTAGCCTTTCAGGTAGAGAAAAGTGGATACAGAGAGGAATCAGAGAGCATGACTCCTCTGAGGAACAGAAATGAGCTTTGTCAAACTGTGGCAGAAAGTGCAAAGGAACAAAAAGAAGAGTGATGAGGCTTTAGATGTAGGCAGGAACCAGGTCATGATTATTCTTGTCATCTGTGTTGATGATATAAAACCTCAGGCCATAAAACTCAGACATGAAAGGTATCTGGCTCTCTTTTACTTTAACTCAGCCTATGTTAACATTTCGAGCACTACAGTAAAAATTGCCTAGCTGTTTACCAAATCTGTTTCCCCTTCCTCCTAGACATGTAACTAAGGCATGGTTTGCAGTCTTCCTTGGAGTTAGTTGTGGCCATGTGTCTGAGTTTCGGCCCATAGAAGAAGAGAAGTCTCTTCCAGTCTCAGCCGATTGAAACCTCCCATATCATCTTCCTCCTCCTTCCACTGTCAGACAGTTAGTAATGATGCCACAAAGCCATCCTCATCATTCTCTGTGTGTGTCTGTCTCTTTCCCTGTTCCTCTCCCTTTCTCTTTCTCAGCAGCATGTCAAAATCTATGTTGTTTCTGTCGTCGGCAGTCACTTTCATCACGATGTTACAACTACATATCCTATAATGGAGAAACGAAACCCTATTTAGTGATGCCAAGGAGGACATGGTTTCACAGACAATTATGAGGAGGGGCTTTCCCCTCTCAGAGGCATTCTCTTGGCCAAGCACACAGCTTGTAGAGAGCATGTGTGGAAAAGCGAGGTTGGGAGGGGTGTAGATTCAACGACTGGGATACCCAGCTCATCAATCTAAGGAGTCAGTATGTAACAAACACCACAAGCCCATGGCTGATGTATTCTGAAATCTTACCAAAAAATAATGCCTGCCTTCCTCCCTTTTTCCTTCCTACCTCCTTTCATTCCTTCTTTCTCTTTTTTCTTGCACAAGTACTTCTTGAGTACTATTTGAAACACTCTGAGCAGTGCTAATAAAATCGTAGCAAAAAATAAACTCAGACCTTGACCTGGAGCCTTCAGTCCAATAGGAAAATTACACAATTAACAAAGTCAAAACAAGAAAAAATAAAACTGGTACATGCAGATGTCAGCTGTAACCACTGTAGTCCAGGGTCTGGGCGGTCTGACGTCTTCTTTAGTCAAGGAAGACTTCCCGATGAAAGTGGCTTTGAAAGTGAGACCTACGGGATGAATAGGAGTTAATGGACAAAGGCACAACGGGAAGGTGATGAGGAAATGCAAACTAGCCTTTCAGGTAGAGAAAAGTGGATACAGAGAGGAATCAGAGAGCATGACTCCTCTGAGGAACAGAAATGAGCTTTGTCAAACTGTGGCAGAAAGTGCAAAGGAACAAAAAGAAGAGTGATGAGGCTTTAGATGTAGGCAGGAACCAGGTCATGATTATTCTTGTCATCTGTGTTGATGATATAAAACCTCAGGCCATAAAACTCAACATGAAAGGTATCTGGCTCTCTTTTACTTTAACTCAGCCTATGTTAACATTTCGAGCACTACAGTAAAAATTGCCTAGCTGTTTACCAAATCTGTTTCCCCTTCCTCCTAGACATGTAACTAAGGCATGGTTTGCAGTCTTCCTTGGAGTTAGTTGTGGCCATGTGTCTGAGTTTCGGCCCATAGAAGAAGAGAAGTCTCTTCCAGTCTCAGCCGATTGAAACCTCCCATATCATCTTCCTCCTCCTTCCACTGTCAGACAGTTAGTAATGATGCCTGAGATGACCTGGAGGTTAGGTAGAAAGAGCATCACTCCCCTACCACACACACACGCACTCTCACATTGAGAGGATGTTATAAACAATTACACTTCTGCTGCACTGAACCTGTGCACTGTGGATGCTTCTCTGTTACGGCACTGAGTCTCCAAATGTGTCCTGAGAGCAGCAGCAGTAGTACCTACTGGCTCGGAACTTACCAGAAATGCAGTCACCGAGCCCCAGGCGAGACTTACCTACACACTGAGCTAGACACTCTAGAGGTAGGGCCAGCAATCTGCGGTTTACGTATAAGCCCACCAGGCGACTCTGATACGGGTTAAAATTTGAGAACACTCTTTATACGTTTTCCATTATCTTAACCCACCCCACCCGGTGACAGAAATGAAGCTCATAATTCAAGGAGGTCACAACCAATTCAGCATGTCCTTAATGAGTTCAACCTGCTTACATTTCCAACACATAAGACTGGTCTATCTGGACCTTAATCATTGTCTACTAACCTGTGGTATCCTTTGCAACTTCCTTCTTTCCTTCCTTCCTTTATTGACTTCCTCGTTCATTCCTTCCTGTCCTTCTTTCTTTTCTTCCTTCCTTCTTCTCTTTCTTTTTTATCCTCAATTGGCTCTGATTGTTTTCCCATGAAGACTGGTACTCTGTTTTCCTTACATCAACCTGTTCAAATCAGGCCCCTAGCTACTTTTGAAATCATCCTTTACACACCTTTAGGCTAGCGTCAGGGAATTCAGATTCCCACATTGCTGTTTCTCCTCCGCCTTTCCGTCACTAGTCACAAGGGCGATCCCTTTAAGGTTTTCAGCTTCCTCAGGTTCTTCCCAGGATGACGTACTGGACTCTTGAGTTTTAGTCTCCTTCTTCAGCCAGATTTACCTAATGGAGGGGCAGTTCTAAACATATGGTTTCTTTTTTAAGTATTTCAGCAGATTCTCCTTCTGTGGCCTGTTATGGGGCTAGGACAACTGGCTTTTAAATATGGTGATGGTTTCATGCATTTTGCTAAATCTATTCTTCATAGTATAAAATTTGTGTCTTAGGTTTTTTTGGGTTGTTGTTGATTTTTTTGTTTGTTTTTGTGTTTGTAGTTATATATATATATATATATATATATATATATATGCTCTTGTTTTTGCCTGACGCAGCCATGATTCTCTTAACTTTCTCCTAAGAAAATTATTCTCATGAATTTTCAATCAGATTTCATAGTTCTAAAAGCTTAGCTACACTTCTGAATATGCCTTATTTTAAAGTGAGGTAAGGTGAAGTCACTCAGTCGTGTCTGACTCTTTGTGACCCCGTGGACTGTAACCTACTAGGCTTCTCCGTCCATGGGATTCTCCAGGCAAGAATACTGGAGTGGGTTGCCATTTTCTTCTCCAGGGCATCTTCCCAACCCAGGTATCGAACCCATGTCTCCCGCATTGGAGGCAGACGCTTTAACCTCTGAGCCACCAGGGAAGCCCATGCCTTATTTTAGCGATCCTTTAAATTTCTTCATTATTTCTACTTAATTTCCACAATAATTTTTCTCCCTGCATATACATGTATTAATGGATGCTTATTTGGGGTCTTTTCTATTTTTCTGTTGTCATTTTCTTGTGGAAGAATGCTTGAAATGAGATCAACATCTTTAATGAATTTTTAAAGGTACATTACTGGTGACAGTAGGTGCAACATTATATAGCAAATCATCCAGAACTTATTCATCTTTCTTAACTGAAATTTCATCTATTAATTTAGTAATTCCCTATGTCCCCCTTAGCCCTGACTTCGAGTCTATGAATGTGACTTGATACCTCTTTTAAGTAGAATCATACGGCATCCATTCTGTCATTATTTCACTTAGCATAAAGTCTTCAAGTTCCGTCCATGTTGTTGGTATTGCAGTGTTTCCTTCTTTTCCAAGGCTGAATATTGTCTCATGTATACACTAACTTTTTGCCCATTTCATTCACCAGTGGACATTTAAGTAGTTTCTTGGCTATTATCAGTAGTGTTGCAGAGAACTTGGGGATACAGACATCTCTCTGAGATACTTATTTCATTTCCTTTAAGAAAATACCCACAGGGGAACTGGTATCTTATGGCAGTCCTATTTTTAATTTTAAAGGAAACTCCATATAGTTTTTATAAAGAGTATATCAATTTATAACCCCATCAATAGTGTGCAAGATTTTAGATCTTTCCACATCCTCACCAACAATTCTCTTTTTAATCATGGCCATTTAACAGATGGGAGGTGATATCTATTGTTTTGACTTGTATTTTCTTGATGGTTAATGGTGTTGAACACCTTATCATATACCCGTTGACCATCTGGGTGTCTTCTTCTGAGAAATGGCTCCTCCCAGGACCTGTGGCAGGTGAGGCTGGTTGCAGGAGTATGACCAAGTTACTGGAGCTGAGTCCATAGACATGGGGACGCTCTGGTCTACAGCTGGGACTGTGTGCTGCAGACCTGCCACAAGATGTGGGTTTGCCTTCTCAAAGCAGCTTTTCTCAATCTTGGCCTCATTTGGAGTTCAAAACCTCCTACCTGGACCCCAAAGCTTCCACAGTCAGTTCAGTTCCGTCGCTCAGTCATGTCCAACTCTTTGTGACTCCATGGACTGCAGCACGCCACGCCTCCCTGCCCATCACCAACTCCCGGAGTTTACTCAGACTCACTTAAATCGTAGAGCGACCCTCAACTTTCCTCTAGAGTGGGGTCCAGTGGGGCAGAGATCTCCTTGGGTCACAGCAAGGGTGTGAAGGAGCCTTTCTCGGTCCAAGAGGGAAATGGTGATCTCGACGGAGACGCCCCAGCAGACAATGGTCTCATCCCTACTGCAGGAGAGAAGCTTTTTGTTTTTCTAGAGTTGAGGCGAGGTCCTCTCAAGTTACCACGGGGACCCAAGGGACCCGTCCCCAGGGCCTCAGGATAGGCCAGTCTTGTTGTGTTCTTCTCACAGATACACACTCAACTCTCTCTTCCAACTATAGTCAGAGTGAGTTGGTGACGCCATCCAACCATCTCATCCTCTGTCATCCCTTTCTCCTCCCGCCTTCAATCTTTCCCAGCATCAGGGGCTTTTCCAGTGAAAGCCTCTTGATGAAGGTTTCCACGGAGGCACTTTTATTCATGATGGCTGCCAGACCATTGTTTGCAGGGGGAATGTAAACTGAGGATTTCCTGTTTCATCATCTTTGCTGACATCACCCTCTCCAAATGGCATGTGTTACAGAAATAGAAAAAAACTTCTACAATTCATATGGAAACAAAGATGACTACATATTGCCAAATCAATCCTGTGTCTTAGTCTCAATGAGCAATAAACTAGGAGAACATATATGTAATACATATAATCCCAAAGATTATTTTATATACATATGTATATATATATGTGTGTATATATATACATTTTTATTAACCAGTAGAAAAAATTTAAATATATTTTTATGTATATATATCAGTATATTAATATATCCAACTAGTCATTAGAAAAAAATTTATAACCCCATCAATAGTGTGCAAGATTTTAGATCTTTCCACATCCTCACCAACAATTCTCTTTTTAATAATGGCCATTTAACAGATGGGAGGTGATATCTATTGTTTTGACTTGTATTTTCTTGATGGTTAATAGTGTTGAACACCTTATCATATACCCGTTGACCATCTGGGTGTCTTCTTCTGAGAAATGGCTCCTCCCAGGACCTGTGGCAGGTGAGGCTGGTTGCAGGAGTATGACCAAGTTACTGGAGCTGAGTCCATAGACATGGGGACGCTCTGGTCTACAGCTGGGACTGTGTGCTGCAAACCTGCCACAAGATGTGGGTTTGCCTTCTCAAAGCAGCTTTTCTCAATCTTGGCCTCATTTGGAGTTCAAAACCTCCTACCTGGACCCCAAAGCTTCCACAGTCAGTTCAGTTCAGTCGCTCAGTCATGTCCAACTCTTTGTGACTCCATGGACTGCAGCACGCCATGCCTCCCTGTCCATCACCAACTCCCGGAGTTTACTCAGACTCATTTAAATCGTAGAGCGACCCTCGGCTTTCCTCTGGAGTGGGGTCCAGTGGGGCAGAGATCTCCTTGGGTCACAGCAAGGGTGTGAAGGAGCCTTTCTCGGTCCAAGAGGGAAATGGTGATCTCGACGGAGACCCCCCAGCAGACAATGGTCTCATCCCTACTGCAGGAGAGAAGCTTTTTGTTTTTCTAGAGTTGAGGCGAGGTCCTCTCAAGTTACCACGGGGACCCAAGGGACCCGTCCCCGGGGCCTCAGGATAGGCCAGTCTTGTTGTATTCTTCTCACAGATACACACTCAACTCTCTCTTCCAACTATAGTCAGAGTGAGTTGGTGATGCCATCCAACCATCTCATCCTCTGTCATCCCTTTCTCCTCCCGCCTTCAATCTTTCCCAGCATCAGGGGCTTTTCCAGTGAAAGCCTCTTGATGAAGGTTTCCACGGAGGCACTTTTATTCATGATGGCTGCCAGACCATTGTTTGCAGGGGGAATGTAAACTGAGGATTTCCTGTTTCATCATCTTTGCTGACATCACCCTCTCCAAATGGCATGTGTTACAGAAATAGAAAAAAACTTCTACAATTCATATGGAAACAAAGATGACTACATATTGCCAAATCAATCCTGTGTCTTAGTCTCAATGAGCAATAAACTAGGAGAACATATATGTAATACATATAATCCCAAAGATTATTTTATATACATATGTATATATATATGTGTGTATATATATACATTTTTATTAACCAGTAGAAAAAATTTAAATATATTTTAATGTATATATATCAGTATATTAATATATCCAACTAGTCATTAGAAAAAATCTTAGCAACAGAAAAGTAAAGAGAAAGCAAAAACCATGTACAGAGAAGAAAACATCTATCTCACTAATTAGTATGCTCAACCACAATCAAGACAAGACGATTAAGATCAGCAAATCACATACTCACGATATTCTTTGATGGTATTTAACTGTTAAAAATGTCAGGCAATTCCAGAATAGAAATCAACAGGATTTCTTATGCAAAGCTCACTGAAGGGTAAATTGGTACAATCATGCTTCAAATTCTTCAGCGTTATCTATTGTGATTGGATACCTGACAGAGCTGCTACAGCCCAGCAATTCCGCTCCTGCTTACCAAAGAGCCAAATTACAAGGGAATGATAAAACAAACTCTGCGAGAGGCTCACCTCTGGGAAAAAGGCTAGAGGAGGAGCATATAAGCAGGTGCAGGTTACTGATCATGTTCTTGTTCTTGGAGAGTATGGGCACTCTACATTATTAAAAGTAAAACAAAATAAATGATGGTCTTGTATGAAACAGTGATTGTGTGTTTCAGAAACCAAGGTTCATATACGGTCCTTAAGAAGAAAGAAAAATAATATTTATGGTTTTGCAATTAAAAGCTTTGGTTTCTGAAATAGTTAAGATAATTGTCATTGTTATGAGTTTCTCTTAGCAGTTTTAATCCTCTGAGACATTAGATAAATTCCATGGAGTAAAAGAAAGCATTACTGAGAGCAAAACAAGACTTTGGCTAATATATAAAAATATTATTAATGACAAGATGTTTAGATTTACACTGTCAAAGGGCTTTTCATTTAAGCGAATTATAGGGTTTTATAAATCATCTTTCTATGTTAGTAAGTTAACATACCGCATATTTTTCAAAAAGTCTGAGATATAAGGATAAATTTGCATGATTGTTACTTTATAGTCATTTACCGTGAGACAAAGCAATTAGAATTTGCCTTCTTTCAAAGAAAGCTGATGTACTACTGAAAAATATCAGTGAAAGAAGATCCTGATACTAAGCAATTTACTCAGGAATAAAGATCCTTAATAACACAGTACTGGGGTTAAAGTTTCACCAATCCAAATCATCGATGGTAGTAGCTCTTATCCAACAGGTGACTCAGCTGTAAAGAATCTGCCTGCCAGTGCAGAAGACACAGGATATGTCGGTTCAATTGCTTGATCGGGAAGATCCCCTAGAGAAGGAAATGGCAACCCACTCCAGCATTCTAGCCTGGGAAATCCTATGGACAAAGGAGCCTGGCAGGCTATAGTCCATGGAGTTGCAAAGAGTCAGACACAGCTTAGCGACTGAGCATGTATGCACACATGTCTATCCAACAACGTGGATAACATCCAACATCTTTAGACTGTAAGCTGTCACGTTTAATGAAGGATATTTTCTTTTTATGTGTTTTTGAAACATTAAAACAGTATTATTCCTCAATTTGGAAGATAGAGGAAATATTATAGAAATATAACTAGAGGAAAAAAATATGACTTCATAATTCATTAGGTGATGAACATGATTTTGAGAAATACTAATTGTATATCCTCACTGCTAAATGCCTGACTATATTAATTCAAATTATTAAAGCTGAGTAGAGATAATCTTCCCTTAAGCAAAATTAATAGACAAAAGGAAATAATATGAAGTCCTAAATAGAATTTTTTT
>SJYC01103801.1:0-31606 GCA_006408675.1 Madoqua kirkii | reverse complement strand
TATTCATACAATGACTGTGATATGGCCTCTAAGAGGCAAGTCATGGTAAAAGATATACAGTGTGATTCCATATCAGTATCCATATTCGATATGTTATTTAGGAATATATATATGTATGTGATAGCACTATAAAGGGGATGGTTTGCCCTAAATTCAGGAGAGTTACCTATGGACAGAGTGGTTTAGAGGGACATGCTGTTGTTAAGAACAGCCAGAGGAATTATAAGTTATTGTTAATATTTTTTGCCTTAGTGGATTGTTCATAATAGCCATTTTATTTCTCTTAAATTCTGTAGAGAGATTTCATGAAATTTCTTGAATGTGTGATATTTTTCTCTCTCATGCTCATACAGACCACATACTTAGGTTTTTTCCCACTAAAAATAAGCAGACTATGGGCCTAAACTCTGTATGTCATAGAAAGTACAGGGCATGGAAGTAATAATAATAATTTTCTTTAAAATGTGATCCTATTGCCTTAATTTTTTCATTAAGTAAACAAGATTGCATTATACATGTCACAAAATTGGACCAAAAATAGCAAACTAGTTGTGACTTGGTCAGCAGTATTACATGCTTGCTACTCTTCACTGAGGGCTTAGTAAATATTGCAGGCCTTTTCTTCACTTTTGCTCTTCCTCTGGGCAGCACTATGGGGTAGAGAATAAGGTGCCCAGATTTAGAGACAAGTCCACTGTGAATCAAAAAGGCTGAGGAATGTGCCCAGCCCTTAGGCTATAAAGTGGCAAGTGGCCACCCTGAAATTCAAATTTAGTCTCTCAGGCCCAGGTCCTGCTCTCTCTGCTCTGTCTGTGCCCTCTCTTAGCTTCAGTTTTTCTCCTACAGAAAGCCAGTGTTAGAGATAAATAGATTCTTAGTCCAAGTCTTAGGACAAGTGATGTCCTCGTTGGACATCCATCCACACCTCTGTTTTTGCTGTAACTTTCCATAGAAATTAGGCCCTCATATTTTCATATTACTGCACTGCCCATTGCCAACATGGTTTTCTGCCTTACTGAAAAATAATAGCCCAGCAGGACTAATCAGTATGAAGACATATGCATTTTGCCAAGTGTTGTGTCAGAGCATGGATCAAATCAGTTATGTTTTTGGTAATGACCAGATTTTCATACTGAAACACGTTAGATAATTGGCTGCAGTGAAAAATGCTAGGGTGGATTTATAAGAAAACTAATTGAACTGGGCAAGCAGAACGACTCGTTCGTTTCCACAAATGCTGTTTGAAATCCAGAAACATGCTGCTCATTCATTTCTTCCTTCCGTGATTTATTCCCACTGCAGCACATTAATCTCTCCACCATTCTGCAGAAGTTGTGCTCAGTCCTCTTCCTTCTTCCTGAGAGAGAGAGCCCTGTGGCAGAGCTCTTTGGAACTGGAATCTGACTCAACCAGGATAAGGCCCAGTAGGTCTCAGCAAAGGCAGGGACAGGCCTGGTCTCAATAGGTAAATGGGAATCAGAGTTAAGGAACTGGAAACACAGATCTTTGATGGAAGTAATTCGTTCATCTGCTAAAGAACTTCAGTTGTTTGTCTTCTGAAGAACCACATTACCTTGCAGCTGTAGTTCCCAAATCTGACTGATCATATAGATTGCCCAGGAAGCTACAAATAGTTAAAACAGACAAAAACCAGAGAATCCTTGACTTTGCCCCAAACTTACCAATCGGAACATCACAGGGAAGGACCAAGGATTCTGTTTGATTATATGTAGCATCTTAGAGAATTCAGCTAAGTTTGAGAATTACTGCCTCATGTAGTACAATGCCCTCAACTCTCAGCATTCAGGACTCTGCAAAGGGACCTCAGTGTCCCCATCCCCTCAACTATTGAGGGGGGGGAAAAGAACTCTATCCTTTTTCTAACATAAAACCATAGAATTTTCCATTCATTCCTTCAGGAAACATTTATTGAGCATCTATGATGTGCCAGACCCAACCAAGTGATTGCATCTAAATCTGTTTGTCGTATGCTTTCTGCTCAGTTCAGTAACTAGAACAGACTTCTAAATTAGGTAGCATCACAATCTGGCTTATGCCAAATGATAACTGAAACTTCTACCAACAATAATAAATATAGGGTCTGCTTCTCTCAATCTCGGAACAGACATGGTCATTTGTCCCGAGCATTCTTCCCTCTGAGTCTGGAGACCACTTCAGAATCCTTCTCAGTGATGGCCACCATGACGCTGTTTGCTTTGGCACACGAGAAAAAGCCCGTTTGCAGTCTCTGCTGTAGATCACATTTTAGAAGCCAGTCTAACAGCCCCCATCTGCATCCTCCAAGGTAACTGAACCTGTGCTCAGACTTTAAGAAAGAGAGGATTTCCCAGAGGTAGCAATTACCTGTGGGCTGGGTCAGAGGGCAGTACTGAGCCCCAGGACAAATGGCCCAGTCCACCTCCCTTTACTGGCTGTGTACTTGCTGAATGAGAACATGAATGGCTTATGACTTTCAGACTCAACTCATTCTCTCTCTGCTGTCTACAGCTACTATAATAGGTGATAATATCAAAACAGGCTTTCTAAAATTTCCATTAACTTCCAGTCATCTAAGTGATTTGATCTGTTCGTTTCTGATTTCAGGTCATCATTGTGATTTTATCTTATACATTCAGAAATGAAAAAGTTAAGTTGTGATAGGAAGAAAAAATATGGAGAGAAATTCCCAAAAGAAATAATGATTTCCTGTCATCAGAGGCTAGTTCCAATAAGAACAGAAGGTAGTAAAATGATAGCACAGCCAAAGTCAGATGGACCTGGGTTTGAGTATCAAGCCCTTCCCCCACCATAGCTAGCTGTGCAAACTCATCTTTTAAAAAAATAGGTTGTGTGTTAATAATGTCTATATCATACACTTGTTTTTAATGACGTAAGCAATTCATATGAATCTTTTAAATGCCTTGCTGACCAGTCCTTTCTACCCTCAGTTACTGACTCAGAACCTGGCACACTAGGAAAGGTGGTTATCACCGTATTACACTCTACTTCTCTGTGGACAATTTATCTGTTTATCTCAAGAACCCAGAACACCACTACGAACTAGCTAACAGGCAAAATAAGTGTCAATGGGAGCATGAACTTTCCAAGCTCATGGATTTGCCTCAGAAAGATCTCTACAGTCCCTCATGCAAAACCTATTTAGTGTTCATTTAGTTCTGACTGTAAGTTCAAGTAGAATAATATGAGGAACTGGCAGGGATATCAGCTAAAAGTTAACCTGATAGAGACTAAAGACTCAAAAAGATACTCAGCAATTGCAAAGTACTTTCTGCCTGGGGAGACTGCTTCATGTCCTTGTGAAGCACAAAGTCTAATGGGGGTGGGAGGTACACAGGTAACCCCACAGCACTGTGATGTGATGACTAGCTGCCCAGGGCTCCATATTGTTTCAAAGGAAGGGGTAAGTGGTCCATCTTCAGTCAGATAATTGGGGAAGAAAGGGCAAGACAGGTTGCCAAGACCTAAAATGCTTTAGGTACCTTCTGAAAGATTTGTGTTTATCCAAAAACCATGATGAGTTTTCCAATCAAAGGGAGCCGTAAGAGCAAGAAGGTATGAAAAAAGGCCAGGAATTTTTGCCCTCAGGAATGTACTGCACAAAACCCAGCTTGGCATGACTAGAGCTTAGGTCTTGAGGGGTTAGGTACAGAGGGGAGATGAAGCTGGAGGTGTGACAGGTCAGCTCACGGAGGTGGAGGTATTCACATATGTACCATGATAAAGTGAATATTTTAGACTATAGTCTTGGGAGAGCTGTTGGAGCTTTGGTGGAGAGGGGTTGTTTCGTTTGTTTTGATTTTTAAATAAGCAAGTGTGAAGTAGGTTTAGTTTTAGAAAAATTACTCTTGTTGAGGGCAGAGGAAGGACTTGGGGATGATGAGACTGGAAATAGGGAAACTGAGGCAGTAAATCCACGCAAGAAATCATGAGACCTAAGAGAAGGCCAAGGCAATGGAGATGGAGAAGATGGGGCAGATACAAACCCGTCCAAGGAGGTAACAAACAGGATTTAAATATGCAGCAGATTCAAGGCAAAGACAGCTGTGTTCTATTCAGTAGCCTGGAAGACATCATTGCATTTAGTATGCACCATCCCATAAATGAGGAGTTCAAAGAAAATCATGAGTCTTCAGAGGAGTTTAAATTATGTTTAGTGTATTCTATTTGCTAAAGCAGGGAAGTATGACATCTATTTTAGAAAGAGCTCTCTCTGAATAATTCATTTATGCTTAATGTTTGATTCCCCGGTGATTCTAATAAATGAGTTTCAATGTACATAAAGATCTAACATTCACTGAGTAACCAGTGTGTGAGGGTCTCTATAGGTATACTGACTGCTTCATTTAAATCTCAGAGTTACTCTGTTGGGAAAGTATTATTGAATCCAAATGCAGATGAACAATCTAAAGCTCAGACAGAGGAAGAAAATGTTGGAAGGCTACACAGCTAGAATTGTTAGGCTCATTTTGATGCCAAAGCCCAGGCTTTTTCTACTTACTGTCACAAGCCTGATCTTAATCAATAAGCAGTCATATTCCAATTGAAATGAGAAGCTATTACATTATCATATGAACCCAAATATGTGCTTGGAGTTTGCTGTCCCATCTTTCATTTTTAAGATGGTGCTCAAGAGTTTCTGAGATGTTGTTCATGGGATAAAGTAGAAGATGATAACTTCTCCGAAAGAACAGCCAAGGAAAACAGAGAGTACATGAATGGAGATGAGAAAATCATTGCAGTAACAGTCAATCTAATTTTCTGTCTTCTCAGAAATGAAGAATGAAACATGCACTATATTGCCCAAGTAAAAAACATACCCTCCAAAATGATTTTGAGATGTAAATTAATTCCTACCCTGGAGCAACTATCAAATCGTTACAGGCAACCTGGTCTTCTAGACTCAAATAAGGAGCATCAGACCATGGCTCCGCTCTCTCTGTGACTTTATGAGCCTAGTCAAGCCATTTAATTGCTCTGTGCCTCAGTCTCTTCAGATGCAAAAGGAAAAGGATAATATTTGCCTTTTCAGGATGTTATAAAGACAGGCCTAAGAAATGTCAGTGCTTTGAAAGGTCAAATATTCTGTACAAGTGCAGAGTTTGTTTTTATTCTATCAGTCTCCTGGATGAAGGTGGAAATTTTTATCTTACTGCTTTTATTTTCTTCAGCAAACATTCAGTGAGCCCCAACTGTATGCTGGAAGATGGGAGGCACAGAGGTAACTGTGCACATGTAACGCTCTCATAGAGCTCATGACACTGCTGCCCAGTACGGGACAAGCCTGCCACGCTCTCGTTTATGTTATGTCACTTAACCTCATTTAATCTTTATATATCTGTTTGTATTTTCGAGATGTAACTATTGAGCCTAGGAAGTGACTGAAATGGGACTAACCCCAGGTATTCTGACTCCTCACACTCAGCTCTCTCTCCATCATCCCAGATTTGCTTCACTATCTCAGCAGGGAAAACAGGTCTATCCATAATAAACTTCCATACAAATCTGATTGGTACAAGCTACAGCTGTGGGAGTTAGAGAGGAGAGCAGTACATTTTATAATACGCCCCTCCTCAGAGTGTATTCTCAGTAGAAGAAACATTGAAAATAGACTTGAGAGAATGATCAGAACAGATAGGTTCTATCTGTTAGATAGGAAGGGAAATTGTAGATAGGAGGAACAAGAAACAAAATGTGGAGTTGGGCAAGTACATAGTACATTTGGAGCAATGAATATAGTCTGATTAAAATATGGGAACCATAGACTGGAAAAAAATTTAAATTTTAGGCTCAGGGGTGAAGGATAACGTTAAATAATTTGGGACTCATGCTATAAGCAGTGAGGAGTTTGAACAGAGGGCCAGCTTAAAGATGGGCCAGACTTCAGGAAAGAAATTAAGTGGGCTCCAGGCACCCAAGCTGAATTTATAGGGAGTTCCCTGGTGGTCCTGTGGTTAAGACCCTGCACTTCTACTGCAAGGGGCTCTTTCTGTATCCCTGGGTGGTGAATTAAGATCCTGAATAGCCATGTGGCACAGTTACCAAAAAAAGTTAACAAAGGTACATCTGCCCCTTCCTGAGCCATTGTGACTGATGAAATTCATAATGCCTTTGTATAGTGATGGTATTAAGTTTCTCAGCCTTTAATTCTATACAGGTATTTAGGCAAATTCTTTTTTTGAAGTATTTTGGATAAGGGCTCTTTGCCACTATAGAAGATGTAATCATCTTGGTGATTTAAAAATTACCTCGATGTAGTGGGGAGGAAGCTGAGATCAAAAGTTGGAAAATATCTGGAGACTGTTCAGTAACATAAGCAAAAACTGAAAAACATATATAAGGGAAAGGTGAGGAAGATTGGAGCAACATTTTAAATTAGATTCAACACTAGCAACACGTTAGCTTTGAAGGAAAGTGAAAGTGAAGACGCTCAGTCATGTCCCACTCTTGTGACCCCATGGACTGTAGCCTACCCAGCTCCTCTGTCCATGGGATTTTCCAAGCAAGAATACTGTAGTGGGTTGCCATTTCCTTCTCCAGGAGATCTTCCCAACCCAGGGATTGAACCTGGGTCTCCCTCACTGTAGGCAGACACTTTACCATCTAAGCCACCAGGGAAGTCAGATTTGAAGGAAAGGAAAAGATCAAAAGTGAGCCAGAGGTTCCTGGCTTGGGCAACTGGATAGATGGTAGGGTCATTAATATAGAGAATATAGAAAGGAAGATGGATGTAATGAAAGGAAAATTATTTCCATGATGTTGACTTTAAGGGAGAGAGAGGAGGAGAAGGGACATCCTCCACTCAGATCATCCAAGACAACTTTGGTGACTGATACAGTGACCAAAGAGCCATAGTCACACTTTCTAAGTCTTGTTACTCTTCTGCATATTTTATTTGACTTTGTTTTTATAGTTTATAGTTTAGGGCTTCCTTGGTAGCTCAGCTGGTAAAGAATCTGCCTGTAGTGCAGGAGACCCCAGTTTGATTCCTGGATTAGGGGGATCCCTGGAGAAGGGATAGGCTACCACTCCAGTAATCTTGGGCTTCCCTGGCAGCTCAGTTGGTAAAGAATCCACCTGCAGTGCAAGAGACCTGGGTTCCATACCCAATTTGGGAAGATCCCCTGGAGGAGGGAATGGCTACCCACTCCAGTTTTCTGGCCTGGAGAATTCCATGGACTGTCTAGTTCATGGGGTCCAAAAGAGTCAGACATGACTCACCGACTTTCACTTTATAGTTTAAGCTGAGTTTAGGGTTAACATTACAGAATTGTTGGGCTGCTAGACTTTTGTGTATCAGACCATGTTCTTGTCAATATGCAGAGTGAGTGAAGTTGCTCAGTCATGTCTGACTCTTCGTGACCCCATGAACTGCAGTCTACCAGGTTCCTCTGTCCATGGGATTTTCCAGGCAAGAATAGTGGAGTGGGTTGCCATTTCCTTCTCTAAAACAAAGGAATAAATTCCTTTAATATTTCTATCTTAATACCTGCAAATATATTCCTACCTGAATAAAAATTTGACACTATAGCATTGCCTCTACGTGATTATCAAGAGCATAGCTGTGAGATTGCATGTGTGCTAAGTCACTTCAGTTGTGTCCAACTCTTTGTGACCCTCTGGACTGTAGCCCTCCAGTCTCCTCTGTCCAAGGGATTTTCCAGGCAAGAATATGGAGTGGTTGCCATTTCCTTTTCCAAGGAATCTTCCCAACCCAGGGATCGAAGCCTTGTCTCTGGCATCTCCTACGTTGGCAGGCAGCTGCGAGATCAAGGACCAGCAAATTGATAATGACAGACTTTTCATTTTTCAGAACTTCTGTCATTCATTTTTTTATCCATTAAGTTCTTCTATAAAATGATCTCAACAGTATTTTATGTGTTGATGGCACTTGCACATAGATAATGGAGAAGCAGCAAGGGAATCAGTAAGTTGGTTGTGGAAAAAAGCCACAGAAAATCAGACTGAATAGTTCAATTTAATTATAGTCACAGAGCCACCTGTGCATTAACATTAATTAAAATGCATGTCTTACTCACAGATATAGAGAACAGACTTGTGGTTGCCAATGGTGGGGGGAGAGAATGGGGGAGGGAAGGATCAGGAGTTTGAGATTAGCAGATGCAAACAATTATAGATAGGATGGGTAAACAGCGAGGTCCTATTGTATAGCACAGGGAACTATATTCAATATCTTCTCATATAAATCATAATGGAAACAATATGAAAAGAGTATATTATATATATGTATACCTGAATCTACTTCTGCTGAATATATGCATACATATATTAGTTCAGTTCACTTTAGTTACTCAGTCATGTCAGACTCTGTGCAACCCCATGGACTGCAGTGCGCCAGGCTTCCCTGTCCATCACCAGCTCCTGGAGCTTCCACAAACTCATCGAGTCAGTGATGTCATCGAACCATCTCATCCTCTGTCATCCCCTACTCCTCCTGCCTTCAGTCTTTCCCAAAATTAGGGTCTTTTTCAAGGAGTCAGTCCTTCACATTAGGTGGCCAAAGTATTGGAGTTTCAGCTTCAGCATCAGGCTTTCCAAGGAATATTCAGAACTGATTTCCTTTAAGATGGACTGGGTGGATCTCCTTACAGTCAAAGAGACCCTCAAGAATCTTGTCCAATACCACAGTTCAAAAGCATCAATTCTTCAGCACTCAGCTTTCTTTATAGTCCAACTCTCACATTCATACATGATTACTAGAAAAAGCATAGCTTTGACTAGATGGACTTTTGTTGGACAAGTAATGTCTCTGCTTTTTAATATGCTCTCTAAGTTAGTCATAGCTTTTCTTTCAAGGAGCAAGTATCTTTTAATTTCATGGCTGCAGTCACCATCTGCAGTGATTTTGGAGCCCAAGAAAATAAAGTCTTTCACTGTTTCCACTGTTTCCCCATCTATTTGCCATTAAGAAAAATTTACGACTCATAGCAGGTTTCCCAACCTGGGGATCTGGCAAAGGGACTGAGAACCCTCAGGGGATTTGTCTTTGGAGGCCAGTGGGATTTGATTACAGAGCTTACACAGGTATACATATACATATATATGTGTATGTCTGAATCTACTACTCCGTCTACTTCTGCTTTACTGACTACTCCAAAGCCTTTGACTGTGTGGATCACAGCAAACTGGAAGATTCTTAAGGAGGTAGGAATGCCAGACCACCTTACCTGCCTCCTGAGAAATATGTAAGAACCCTCAGGGAATTTGTCTTTGGAGGCCAGTGGGATTTGATTACAGAGCTTACACAGGTATACATATACATATATATGTGTATGTCTGAATCTACTACTCCGTCTACTTCTGCTTTACTGACTACTCCAAAGCCTTTGACTGTGTGGATCACAGCAAACTGGAAGATTCTTAAGGAGGTAGGAATGCCAGACCACCTTACCTGCCTCCTGAGAAATATGTATGCAGGTCAAGAAGCAACAGTTAGAGCCAGACATGGAACAACAGACTGGTTCCAAATTGGGAAAGGAGTACGTCAGGGCTGTATATTGTCACCCTGCTTACTTAACTTATATGCAGAGTATGTCATGTGAAATGCTGGACTGGATGAAGCACAAACTGAAATCAAGATTGCCGGGCAAAATATCAATAACCTCAGATATGCAGATGGCAACAACCTTATGGCAGAAAGCAAAGAGCTTCAGAGCTTCTTGAAAGTGAGAGAGTGAAAAACCTGTCTTAAAACTCAAGAAACTAAGATTATGGGATCCGGTCCCATCACTTCATGGCAAATAGATAGGGAAACAGCAGAAACAGTGAGAGACTTTATTTTGGGGGGCTCCAAAATCACCGCAGATGGTGACTGCAGCCATGAAATTAAAAGACACTTGCTTCTTGGAAGAAAAGCTATGACTAACCTAGACAGCATATTAAAATGTGGAGACGTTACTTTGCCAACAAAGGTTCGTCTAGTCAAAGTTATGGTTTTTCCAGTAGTCATGTATGGATGTGAGAGTTGGACTATTAAGAAAGGTGAGCACTGATGCTTTTTAACTGTGGTGTTGGACAAGATTCTTGAGGGTCTCTTTGACTGTAAGGAGATCCAACCAGTCCATCCTAAAGGAAATCTGTTCTGAATATTCATTGGGAGGACTGATGCTGAAGCTGAAACTCCAATACTTTGGCCATCTGATGCAAAGAACTGACTCCTGGAAAAGACCCTGATTTGGGGAAAGATTGAAGGCAGGAGGAGAAGGGGACAACAGAGGATGAGATGGTTGGATGGCATCACCGACGTGATAGATGTGAGTCTGAGCAAGCTCTGGGAGTTGATGATGGACAGGGAAGCCTGGTGTGCTGCAGTCCATGGGGTCACAAAGAGGTGGACATGACTGAGCGACTGAACTAAACTGAACTGATAACTGAATCACTTTACTGTACAGAAGAAATTAATGCAGCATTGTAAATCAACTATACTTCAATAAATTTGGTTTAAATGCATGTTTTAGCCATGAATTAGTGTCCTTAGATGGGTTCTTAAAGGGAAGAAACATGAGGAAGATGTCCAGTTCCTCTCACTTAGTTGTCCTCAGTTTCCTCATCTGACAAACATCAATTGTGATGGTCCTTACAGAGTAGAATTTTGATAATTGTAAGGGAAAAGCACACACAAAAAAATAGTGTTTAGCAAAGAAGCACTTAATACTTTCATGGTTGGAAACCAAGTGCAGCAATGCTTTGTTATTTTAGTACACTGGAGCTGAGAGGTAACTGTCTTCCATTTACATTGATGAAATCAGAGAACCTAGAGAAAAGTAATTGTGTCCGTAAATAATTAGATTTATTGCTTCTTAAGTTTTCTTGCTCTGAGGCAATTTTAAATATATTAAGCAATTTATGTGAGAACTTCTATAGTCCAAATGAGCCCTTATCCATATATACTTCAGTAAAAGAACACTCCTAAATACCTGTATATATTGGTATTGAAACACGTAATACTATGACTTTTTTGTCAGCGGTAGCTCTACCTTTTAATTTAAATTCAATATAGCTATATCAAGTCTGCCTAATTTCTTCCTGAACTCTGGCCGAGCTTTAAAGTGGGAACAACTTACACAAAAATCATAATGGAAGCCTGCATTCTTTGACTGAGTAACTCCATTCAAACCTTCTGAGACTAAGTATTTCAACTTTTGCAGGAACTGACATCCCACAATTCCCTCTATAGCAGCTCAAGAGTTAGAAGAAATCCAAAGACCATTTCTTCTTTTTCGAGCCTTCTTTCCCATCCAATTCATAAATCCTACCCAAAGCATCCTTTACAAACGGTTTGTCTTTAACAACCTCTTTTCTGAGGTATTTTTTCTGTATTTCATACAAACCTTGATTGCTTCAGTCTCAGACAATATAGCCTCTAATTTTATGCTCTTTGGACCAATAGAATATTCTCAGGCATTTTGTCAGATAAACAAGAGCACGCATTTGAAATGCTTATGTAAATTGTAGAGTGCTATATAAAATTACTTGTTTAAGGCTTTATTAACCAATAAAACTTTCTATGATGACATAATACATAATCCTTAATTGACTTAGCACAACTATTAAGTTTATTTCTCACTCACACTGCACATCACATGGCGTCTGAGACACAGCTCTGCTCCATGTAGTAACTCAGCACCCAGAATAATTGAGGTGCCATCATCTTGTAGCTGCACCTTTGGGAATAATTTCCTTAATAGCCATGGCTGGAGAAGGAGGAGTTGCATACTGTCATGCTGACTCAGAGACCATTGACCATAGGCCACAGACCCTGCCTGACTGCAAGAAGCCTGGGAAATAGGAAGAGCACATGAATACTTCCTGAGCTGTGAATGGTTGTGTGTGTGTTTATTTTTTGTAGTATTTGCTTAGTCGCACAATGGTCTCCAACTCTTTGTGATCCCGTGGACTGTAGCCCACCAGGCTCCTCTGTCTGTGGGGATTCTCCACACAAGAATACTGGAATGGGTTGCCATGCCTTCCTTTGCATTCAGGCTAATTGGATCAAAGAGGCTTAAATTGTTTTTTCTTTTTAATCCTTCCTTTTTAATCCTTTAATTACTGTTATGCTTACCTGGGTTTTCTTTTTGGTTTATAATATATTTCATTTAAGTCGTCATTTTTTAATAGCAAATATCTAATTTTTTTCCCATGTGTCTCTTTTCTTTCCCCCAGCTTTACTGAGATATAATTGACATATAACATTGTGTGAGTTTGGGTTGTTCAAGTTTAAGTTCAAGCCAGTTTAAGTTTAAAGGGAACTTAAGTGTGAGTTTAAGTTCAAGCCAGGCTTCAACAGTATGTGAACCATGAACTTCCAGATGTTCAAGCTGGTTTTAGAAAAGGCAGAGGAACCAGAGATCAAATTGCCAACATCCCTTGGATCATTGAAAAAGCAAGAGAGTTCCAGAAAAACATCTACTTCTGATTTATTGATGACACGAAAGTCTTTGACTCTGTGTATCACAACAAACTGTGGAAAACTCTTAAGGAGATGAGAATACCAGACCACCTGACCTGCCTCCCGAGAAATCTGTATGCAGGTCAGGAAGCAACAGTTAGAACCAGACATGAAACAACAGACTGGTTCCAAATTGGGAAAGGAGTATGTCAAGGTTGTATATTGTTACCCGGCTTATTTAACATCTGCAGAGTACATCATGAGAAATGCCGGGATGGATGAAGCACAAGCTGGAATCAAGGATTGCTGGCAGAAATATCAATAACCTCAGATATGCAGATGACACCACCTTTATGACAAAAGCGAGGAACTAAAGAGCCTCTTGATGAAAGTGAAAGAGGAGAGTGAAAAAGTTGTCTTAAAACTCAACATTCAGAAAACTGAGATCATAGCACCTGGTCCCATCATTTCATGGCAAATAGATGGGGAAACAGTGAGAGACTTTATTTTGGGGTGCTCCAAAATCACTGCAGATGGTGACTGCAGCCATGAAATTAAAAGATGCTTGTTCCTTGGAAGAAAAGCTATGACTAAGCTAGATAGCATATTAAAAAGCAGAGACATTACTTTGCCAACAAAGGTCCATCTACTCAAAACTATGATTTTTCCAGTAGTCATGTATGAATGTGAGAGTTAGACTATAAAGAAAGTTGAGCGCTGAAGAATTGATGCTTTTGAACTGTGGTATTGGAGAAGACTCTTGAGGGTCCCTTGGACTGCCAGGAGATCAAACCAGTCCATCCTAAAGAAAATCAGTCCTGAATATTCACTGGAGGAACTGATGTTGAAGTTGAAGCTCCAATACTTTGGCCACTTGATACAAATAACTGGCTCATTTGAAAAGACCCTAATGCTGTGAGAGACTGAACACAGGAGGAGAAGGGAACGACAGAGGATGAGATGGTTGGATGGCATCACCAACTCGACGGACATGAGTTTGAGCAAGCTTCAGGGAGATACAGTTGGACGGGCAAGCCTGGCATGCTGCAGTCCGTGGGGTCGCAAAGAGTCAGAATTGACTGAGCAACTGAACTGAGATTGATGTGATGAATTGATACACGTGTATTATATGATGATTACCGTAGTAAGGTTGGTTAACAACTCCATCACCTCACATAATTAACTTTTTTTGGTGTGTGTGGTGAGAACTTTTAAGATCTACTCTCAGCAATTTTCAAATATATAAAACACTAAGTATAGTCACCATGCTGTACATTAGGTCCCCGGAACTTATACATGTCATAACTGGAAGTTTCTGTTCTTTAACCACCTTCACCCATTTCCTTCACTCCACCTCCGGAAGCCAGTAATCTACTCTGTTTCTATGAGTTCACACGTAAGTGAACCGAATCCACAGGATAGGACATGAGTCCACGAATAAGTGAATTCGTACAGTTCTTGTCTTTCTCTTTCTAACTCATTTTACTTAGCTTAATGCCTTTAAGAATCATTCCTTTTGTCACAAATGGTAAGATTTCCCTTTTTATGTCTGAGTAACGTTCCGTTGTATGTGGTGTATACCACGTTTCCTGTATCCATTCATCTATTGGTAGACAGGTTGTTTCTGTCTCAGCTATTATAAATAATGCTGCAGTGAACATGAGGATACAGGTATCTCTTCTAGACAGTAATTCATTTCCTTTGGGTATGTACACAGAAATAGGATTGCTGGATTATATGGTGAAGTAGTCCTAACCAAGATTTATTCATCGCCACATTTAGAGAAGGGATTATTTTTCACTGTTTTCCTGTTGAATGACAGCACTCTTTTGTTGTTTCTTTTCTATGCAATGGGGACATTACTACCTAAGAGTGTTCTGTTTTTCTTCTTATATCTAGGCAGTTTTAAGTTTGTGCATTTAAAAATCTCAACTTCATACTTGTTAGTATTGGATTCCCACCTAATTTTTAGGCTCATTCCTCTCTGTTAACTATCAGTTATAATTTACTGTGCTGTGTGCTGCGCTTCATCACTGAGTCGCGTCCAACTCTTTTCGACCCTCATGGACCGTAGCCACCAGGCTCCTTTGTCCATGGAATTCTCCAGGCAAGAATACTGGAGTGGGTTGCCATGCCCTCTTCCAGGGGATCTTCCCAACCCAGGGATCAAACCTAGGTCTCCTGAATTATAAGCGGATTCTTTACCACCTGAGCCACCAAGGAAGCTCTGTAATTCACTACCTTCTATTAAAAGCAGCACAATTAACTTAGAGGATGAAAGACTGTAGAGCTTAAGTGGCTGCTTACAGTTAGGATGAAAAAAAAAAAACACTGTAAGCAGATTTTTTAAAACTCCAAAGCATAACAATAATACCAGCTAGCTTTGGGAATGGTGGCTCTGTGTCAGGCATTTTAGAGATGATTTTTGTGTAATCTTCACAACACCTTTCTTTGGTAAATAAGTACAGTTGTTCAGAGTCACATATCTAGAAGTAGAGGAGCTATGATTTTAAATCAAACCATTATTTTCTAAAGTCCAATTTACCAGAGGCAAGGGAAATAGCTCCTGTGGGCATTGACGTGTTACCACCTTTGATATTCACAGCCCTGGTGTGAATTCAAGATAACACTGACTGTGGTTTATGGAGGCATCACAGGGCAGCGGTTAGGAGCACCAGCTTTGGAGCTAGATTGCCTGAGTATATCCTGGCTCTGCAGTTTACTAGCAATGAGAGCTTGGGCAAGTTGCTTTTCTTTAGCCTCTCTATGCCTCAGTTTTCTCCTGAAAATGTGACTAAATATAGTATCTGCCCTATAAGACTGTAATGTAAATGAAGTAGCTACTACAAGTGGTGGTTTAGTTGCTAAGTTGTGTGCGATTCTTGCAACCCCATGGACTGTAGCCCCCCAGGCTTCTCTGTCCATGGGATTTTCCAAGCAAGAATACTGGAGTGGATTGCCATTTCCTTCTCCAGGGGATCTTCCAACCCAGGAATCAAACCCAAGTCTCCTACATTGCAGGCAGATTCTTTACCGACTGAGCTATGAGGGAACCAAGGCACTTAAAGCAGTATCTGAAACTCAGTAAATATTGGCTGCTAATTTTGAATTAGAGTCAGGCACTTTGAGGATATAGGTGAAATGAAGGAGAGAAATAATATTTGTAAAGAACCTAGTATGCCAATATTACATGCGCACAGTTATCTCATTAAGTCTACTCAACAACCCTATTTAAAAGGAGCCTTACTGGTGGCTCAGACGATAAAGAATCTGCCCGCAGTGCAGGAGGCCCAGGTTCAATCCCTGGGTCAGAAAGTTCCCCTGGAGAAGGGAATGGCCACCCACTCCATATTCTTGCCTGGAAAATTCCATGGACAGAGAAGCCTGGTGGGCTATAGTCCATGGAGTCACAAAGAGTCAGACAGAACTGAGCAACTAGCACACATAACAACCTTATTTAAGTGGGTCATCCTCATGGCCTAGCAGAGAAAAACTTGAGGCTCAGTAAAGTAATTTATCCCAGTGCCCCAGCTGGTAAATGGCACAACCAGGAGCTCATCCCAGATCTGTCTGTGTTGCAACCGGAAGAAAATACTGAAGTATTTTAATATTTTTTAATACAGTATGAAAATATTTCCCTTAAATTGGCAAGCATGACATGCACAGAATTGAGCTTCAGTTTGTTCAACAAAAATAATAAGCTGGCACAGCCCTTTTTTCTGCTCCAGGCAGTGCGGTCCCACTCCTAACTGAAGCAGGAGGCCTTGCGCCCTCCAGGCTATCCATCTGCTCTGGGTTCCCTATATGACCTGCTCCTCCCCCTACTGCTCAGCACTAACAGGTTGCCTTGGACTGAAAGTCATGCCCACTCCCGAACTCTTACATCTTAAGGAGCCCTCCCTGGCTTCTGTAGGGGGAGGTTGGCCTTAATTTATCTCAAGTTCTTTCTTGACCTCTTAGCATTTTCTCATTTCTTCTCTCTCCTCCCTTTTCACCTCAGGCACTGGAAGGCCTCCAAAGCCCCACTTAAGTTACATAACTATACTATGGTCACGAGCTATCTTATTCTCTTGAATTTTCAAGCCTTGAATGTTGACTTTTCTGTTTTTTCTACTGAAAAACAAAATACTGATTTGATAGCAGTATTCAAAGCTTCAGAATTTTAAAATCATGACTGATAATCAATGCTTGGAAATTCCTCTTGGGGAGTGACCATTACTGTTTTCATCTGCAGAATTCAGTGGAAAAATACCATCTGGAAAAACATTGAAACATTCCACAATCACTGGAAAAATACTGGAAAAACATTGAAAGAATGTTTTCAATCAGAAAATAATCAAGTGTTTCTTTTTTTTCCTCATTTTTATTGGAGTATAGTTGCTTTACAATGTTGTGTTAGTTTCTGCTATATAGCGAGGTGAATCAGTTATATGTATACATATATCCCCTGTTCTTAAGATTTCCTTCCCATTTTGGTCACCACAGAGCACTGAGTAGAGTTCCTCGGCTATACAGTAGGTTCTTATTAGTTATATTTTTTTTATACATAATAGTATGTATATTGGAGAAGGCAATGGCACCCCACTCCAGTACTCTTGCCTGGAAAATCCCATGGATGGAGAAGCCTGGTAGGCCACAGTCCATGGGGTTGCTAAGAGTTGGACATGACTGAAGTGACTTAGCAGCAGCAGCAGTGTGTATGTGCCAAATGTTGTTTCTCAGTTCAACTGAACTGGTGTCTCTTGGAGAAGGGAATGACAGCCCACTCCATTATTTTTGCCTGGGAAATCCCATAGACAGCGGAGCCTGGTGGGCTACAACTCATGGGTTCCAAAGAGTCAGACACAACTTAGCAACTAAACAAAAGAACAACATACTAAACCATGGAGTAACAGCAGTATACTCAGCTGAGATGTAGAGAGGGCGAAATCCCAAAAAGTGCAAGTATATGACTACAGGTAGGTAGAGTTATGGTTAAATTGATAAAGCTATCTGTCAACAGGCCAAAAATAGGATTATGGGTTGTTCCAGTGGTACCTCCTCTGACCTTGGTATCAGCTGTTAGTTACACCCAGGTCAATGGCATAGTCCTGTTAGGAAACCGATTTTAGCCATTACTGTTTTTAAAACATGTTTCAACATTTATGTTTTCTTTTAAAATTCTTGCTTTATTCTTAACTACTACTGTTGTCATCATAGTGGTATTTGAAGGAGAGTCCACTTTCCATTTTTTCCATATAATATCTTAGGGTTATAATGCACCCTTACTAAAGAGTTTTGAAAAACGTGGTCCACTGGAGAAGGGAATGGCAAACCACTTAAGTATTCTTGACTTGAGAACCCCATGAACAGTATGAAAAGGCAAAAAGATAGGGCACTGAAAGATGAACTCCCCAGGTCTGTAGGTACGCAATATGCTACTGGAGATCAGTAGCATCTGGAGAAATAACTCCAGAAAGAATGAAGAGATGGAGCCAAAGCACAAATGACACCCAGTTGTGGATGTGACTAGTTATGGAAGTAAAGTCCGATGCTGTAAGAGCAATATTGCTTAGGAACCTGAAATATTAGGTCCATGAATCAAGGAAAATTGGAAGTGGTCAAATGGGAGATGGCAAGAGTGAACATTGACATTTTAGGAATTAGTAAACTAAAATGGACTGGAATGGGTGAATTTAACTCAGATGACCATTTTATCTATTACTGTGGGCAGGAATCCCTTAGAAGAAATGGAGTAGCCATCAGAGTCAACAAGAGAGTCTGAAATCAAGAGTGCCTGGAGAAATGTCAATAACCTCACATACGCAGATGACACCACCCTTATGGCAAAAGCAAGAAACTAAAGAGCCTCTTGATGAAAGTGAAAGAGTTGGCTCAGAACTCATCATTCAGAAACCCAAAATCACTGCAGATGGTGACTGCAGCCATGAAATTAGAAGATGCTTACTCCTTGGAAGAAAAGTTATGACCAACCTAGATAGCATATTCAAAAGCAGAGACATTACATTGCTGACTAAGGTCCGCCTAGTCAAGGCTATGGTTTTTCTTGTAGTCATGTATGGATGTGAGAGTTGGACTATGAAGAAGGCTGAGCACCGAAGAACTGATGCTTTTGAACTGTGGTGCTGGAGAAGACTCTTGAGAGTCCCTTGGACTGCAAGGAGATCCAACCAGTCCATTCTGAAGGAGATTAACCCTGGGACTTCTTTGGAAGGAATGATGCTGAAGCTGAAACTCCAATACTTTGGCCACCTCATGTGAAGAGTTGACTCACTGGAAAAGACTTTGATGCTGAGAGGGATTGGGGGCAGGAGGAGAAGGGGATGACCAAGGATGAGATGGCTGGATGGCATCACTGACTTGATGGACGTGAGTCTGAGTGAACTCTGGGAGATGGTGATGGACAGGGAGGCCATTGGAAGGAATGATGCTGAAGCTGAAACTCCAATACTTTGGCCACCTCATGTGAAGAGTTGACTCACTGGAAAAGACTTTGATGCTGAGAGGGATTGGGGGCAGGAGGAGAAGGGGATGACCAAGGATGAGATGGCTGGATGGCATCACTGACTTGATGAATGTGGGTCTGAGTGAACTCCAGGAGATGGTGATAGACAGGGAGGCCTGGCGTGCTGCAATTCATGCGGTTGCAAAGAGTTGGACACGACTGAGCGACTGAACTGAACTGAACTGAAAATCTCTGTAGTTGGTGACTGCAGCTATGAAATTAAAAGACACTTGCTCCTTGGAAGAAAAGCTATGACCAACCTAGACAGCATATTAATAAGCAGAGACATTATTTTGCCAACAAAGATCCATCTAGTCAAAGCCCTGGTTTTTCAGGTAGTCATGTATGGATGTGAGAATTCAACTATAAAGAAAGCTGAGAGCCAAAGAATTGATGCTTTTGAACTGTGGTGTTGGAGAACACTCTTGAGGGTCCCTTGGACTGCAAGGAGATCCAACCAGTCCTTCCTAAAGAAAATCAGTCCTGAATATTCATTGGAAGGACTGATGCTGAAGCTGAAACTCCAATACTTTGGCCACGTGATGCAAACAACTGACCCATTTGAAAAGACCCTAATGCTAGGAGAGATTGAAGGCAGGAGAAGGGGATGACAGAGGATGAGATGGTTGGATGGCATCACCAATTAGATGGATATGTGTTTGAGTAAGCTCTGGGAGTTGGTGATGGACAGGAAAGCCTGATGTGCTGTGGTCAATGAAGTCGCAAATAGTCAGACACGACTGAGCCTCTGAATTGAACTTACCAGAGTGTTACCATTTTATCTCCAAACTCTGCTTAGGTGTATTGGTCAGAGAGTACTATCTTCACTTTAAAAGTGAAAATTTTGAAGCAGATACACGATGTTCTTATTATTTCAGTCTGAAAAGCAAAGGAGCCATTTCACTATAAGCTACTTCAAGGCCAGAATCATGTCTAACTTGCATTTATTTTATTTCTTCTAACATCCAGTTCTGTGCCCAACATCTGTTTTTGCCTGAATAAAGGAACAAAGTATTGTAACTTGACTTTTGCCCAAATTAGTGATTTTAGCACAACCCCCTGACCTCCACACTCATTCTGTTTCTGCTTTCTATCAGCTGTTAATCTACGGCAAGGAAACGTTCTCTGGGACCGCTCAGATTCTGCATGGTCCCATCCTGCTGTTTCATTTCCACAAGTCATATTCCTCAAAACTCCTCTGTCTTTAGAGTTTCATTTCTACTGTCTCTAACATGCCCTTCCATTTGCAACTAGGATCTATTTTATTTGATATTCTGTTATTTATAAGTCTCATTTCTCTGAGAATATTATTCCAATTTGATGGCTCCTCTTCAACTGAGAAAAGTTCCAGTGTATAACCTGATCCACTCAATATCTCTACATTCTCAGATTTGCTACTTGGACCTTAGAGTATTCACTTAGGATTAAGATTCTTTGGTTGAATTCAATAGGTTTAGAGTGATCTCTCCCTTATGGCAGACTTCCCTGGTGGTTCAGTGGGTAAAGAACCCACCTGCCAAGCTGGAGACCAGGTTCCATCCCTGGGTCAGTCAGGAAGATCCCCTGGAGAAGGAAATGGCAACCCACTCCACTCTTCTTGCCTGGGAAATCTCTTGGACAGAGGACCCTGGCAGGATACAGTCCCTGAGGTCACAAAGAGTCAGACATGACTGAGCAACTAAACAATTCCCCTATGCTAGCAGGGTTGTTTCACTGGAATTAGGTTGCCAACCCTTTTGCTGTGTAACATATACCAGAAAACATTTATTTTGAAAGCACTGTAGATGTCTATTCATAGGATCATTTATGTATAAAAAATATTGAGCACTACAGTGTGCTTAGCACTGCGTTAGGTACTAGGAATTAAAAATGAGATAGTCTATTCTATCATAGACCCTTACTTACTTATTGTTATTTTAACCTGTCCTGTAACACCCGGGCAGGTGGCTCAGAGTTCAGAAGTTTGTGATAGGGAACAGAGACCTTGGTCATTTTATGTTCTGTGTTTCTTAGAAGCACGTATAAGTGACTTGATACTGCCCATCATAAATTTTTCAGAAATTTAATATTAAACACAGAAAAATAAGCCTGAGTTTTCATTGTAAATACTCCCTAGTGCTAAGATTCAATTGTAAAACATAATTACAGATTTAAAAGAATGTTTCAAAGGCATCTGATCAGGGAGCTAGAATTGTTATTCTTGAAGCAGATTTAGAAGTAGGTATGCCAAAACATCTGAGACACTGCAGACACAGTTCTATTGGTGTTTGCACTTGAAATCTTATCCGTTTTCCCTTAGTTTATAAAGTAGTTATTCCGTTATCAACAATTTCAGTTGAACACCTCTTATATGAAAGGTATTTTGCTAGAAGCTGCAGGACAGTTGAGGTTTGTAGTTTTTGTTCTCTAAAATATACTGTTCACAAAAAGAGACAAGACTTGTCTTCAAAATCCCTACCGTAAACTATCATTCAGCTCATTGAAGCCCATTGTTAACCCGAAAGTGAGCTGCAATATATCGAGGCTGCAAGTTACCCTAAAGATAAACCACTCCAAAACTTCCATTTCATGCACAAAGAAATTGAAGGTCAGGAAGGTTGAAGACTTAAATTAATGTCAGGCAGAGGTCAGTCTAGAATCCACTTCTCATGTGTACGGCTAGTGTTCTTACCCTCTGCACCTCACTGCCCCTGCTAATGGCGCAGCGACTGGCACTGCCCACAGCTGCCCCAGCCTGAAAGTGGCTTTGATGACATTTGCATGCATGTACGTGAGGATGTGCAGGGGCCTAGCAGGGCAGGCCAGTCATCTCTAAGACTGATCTGCTCCGTCTGACATGGTTAAAGGTTAAAGAGGCAATTTCTGACTTTTCAACATTGAATATTTAGCATTCAAAGGACATTTCCTGTTGTATGCCAAATAGAGCTTCAACAACTGGGAGCTGAACAGAATTGAGTATTTCATCCTTATTTAATCAGTATGCCTTACATAAATGAAATCCTCAAATGAGAGATCATGCATATTATCTTCTGTACTATCTTCTTCTCATTCAGTGGCACTGGAGCAGAAAGCAAGAGCTTTGGAGCTCAGCCCCCTGAGTTGGCACCCTGCTCTGCTATGCAGACCGTGAGACTTCCCTAAGTTGCTTTGTCTCTTTGAGCCTCAGCTAATTCTTCTGTTATATATTAAGAATTTCCTTTGCTAGATTGCTATAAGCTGTAGCAATAATGATAATGGTGCATCTCTGTGCCAGTCTCTGAGCTGGGTTTTTCCATGCATTATTTTGCTATAGCAGTATAGAATAAGGCAGAGAGTGCTTCCCTGGTGGCTCAGCTGGTAAAGAATCCATCTTTACCTGCAATGCAGGAAACCTGGGTTTGATCCCTGGGTTGGGAAGATCTCCTGGAGAAGGGAATGGCTACCCACTCTAGTATTCTGGCCTGGAGAACGCTGTGGACTGTATAGTCCATGGGGTTGCAGAGAGTCAGACATGACTGAGCAATTTTCACCTTCACCAGGGCATAGAGTAGAGTGCTTGGTACAGATAAATAGCCAGTGGTATGCTTCCTTATTACTAGCTACCTAATCTTCCTTTGAAAAATTATCATTATCACATTTTCTTTGAAAATCAGAATTTTATGTACTAAAGCCTATGGGCTTCCTAGGTGGTGTGCGTGCGCACACACACACACACACACACACACACACACACACACGGCAGATTTACAAATTCAAAAATCCATTGATTATATTTCTGGGGGAAGTGGGCATATAGGAGTGAGTGAAGACTATGAAGCAACCTATAATTTCAGATGAGCTGTGGACATCCCTCCCCTTCTTGTGAGACACTAGATGTAAGTGACAATGTCTAAACCCATTATTACATTCCCAATGCAAAGCACCATGGTAGGCATGGGACCTGGTAGGCATTTGGGAAGTGTACATGGATTTTGAGTTGAAAAGTTTCTTTTTTGGACACTGGATCCTCCTCCTTGAACCAGAAAAGTATAGAAGTCTCACTGGGAATCATTCTAATAACCTGAGCCTAGGCAGCCTTGAAACCAAAACACATTTAACAAAGGCTATAATCCCTGTTGCTGCAAGGGTAAGGAATCCAAAATCAGAATGCCAAATCCAGGCCCATCAAAATGAATGCCTAGCATGTAAGATTTTCTAAACCCAGATTCACTTACTGTTTCCTTAGGATTTTTATTTGGTGTTAGTAGCTTTGTCCAGGCCAGGCTAGAATCAACAAAAGGGGCTAATTTGAAAGAATAGTATTTCCTTGAAGCTCCTTTATTTCTAAATCATGGAGTCTTGCTCTTTACATGGATATATATATATCCCAAATTCAACTTTATATAGTTTCCAAACTTTCACATAGGCCTTTAAAAATTTCCATTTGAATTAGAGACAAGGTTGGCTGGGGCAAAACACAAAGGTTCCTCTCTAGAACCTTACTTATTTTTACCTGTGATACCAGTCACTATTAGCAGATAAAAGAGCACCTTAATTCCAATTTAAGGTGGCTCTTCAGCCTCTTGCAATGGTGTATTTTTTACCTGAAATAATGTTATTTCCTCTTGACTTTTATTTAGGGGTATCCAGAGGATCTTGCTTGTCAAATTATTATTAAACTTCTTGACTAACAGTGTAAATCTCTGTTCTTGTTCTCTCACCTGAGCTTTTCTAATGGGAAAAGATCTTCTCTTTAAAGCAGCAGTTCCCAACCAGATTGTCTTAATCCACTGGTTTAAGGTGAATTGAACTCTTTTAAGATGGATACCGCTTTTGTTTGAACATGATTTTAAAAAGCACAAGTTCAACAAACTTAGGCAAAAAGGTGAGCTATATGTCTTGTAGATCAGACAGGAGGGCAGAAGGGAAGCTCTGAGTCCGGAATGTGAACCAGGCATATGAGTGCTCTCAAACTTTCAGCCTCCTATCTCTGTTTTACTCCTCTTGGGGGTTTGATTTCTCTAACTATGGAGACATTTGTCCATGAATTAGGGAACTTGCTTCTTGAAGTTTCCAAGTTGTACCTTTTTACTTTCTGCCACAAGAGAAAGGTTGTTTTCTGCTCCCTGTGATCCAAAATGAAAGAGAGAAAATTTAAGGAAAGAAGGAAAGGATAGAGAAAAGAAAGTATGGGGGGAAGAAGAGAGGAGGAGGGAGAGAGAAAGGGAAAGAGACATAAGGAAAGAGTAAGAAGGAAGGAAGGAAGGAAGTCTCGATCCCCTTGGCCTTGATTGGTGCTCTTCCACAGAAACCAGTAGGGCTTCCCCGGTGACGCAGTGGTCAAGAATCCGCCTGCAATGCAGGAGACGCAGGTTTGATCCCTGGGTCAGGAAGAGACAATATCCTTGCGTGGAAAATTCCATGGACCGAGGAGCATGGCCAGCTACAGGCCATGGGGTCACAAAGAGTCAGACACGAAAGAGCA
Organism: Madoqua kirkii; assembly: GCA_006408675.1. Classification (NCBI taxonomy): domain Eukaryota; kingdom Metazoa; phylum Chordata; class Mammalia; order Artiodactyla; family Bovidae; genus Madoqua; species Madoqua kirkii. The sequence goes on along the minus strand of SJYC01103801.1, from coordinate 7,231 downwards.
ACTGAGCACCACAGAAACCAGAATGCAGGTCCAGGTGGAAACAACAGCAACGTCTATGAAAAATTTTACTGTTGAAATTCGGAGTGGGCTGAATATACCATCCAGTGTGATGTGTTACTGTTAGTGAAACCAGTTTCGCAGACTGACTTTCTTTATAAATTAAATCAGATTTGAAATTCCTCTTTTACTGACAACCCCTTCACTTGCTCGCATTCCAACATGACTGTCTTGAGTAGGAGAGAAAAGACAGCACATGCCATCGGGGCGGGGAGTACTGACCTGGCCTCTGGTTTCGTGGGAACAGAGTACGTATCTGCCTTTTTTTATTCCACAGCCTATCAGAGAGTAGTGCTCAATAAATGTTTGTTGAATTAGTTATAAATCCACGATCATACTTCAGCCTATGGTGAGCCATTTTTCCTAATAACTGTGGTATTTATAGTGGTTTTACAGACTAAGAATTATTATTTTCACAGTAACTTTCTTTTCTTTTAATTTTAACCATTTACATATATTTTAATGATGAAAGAAAGTGTGGAGTCCAGTTCCATCTTGTATTAAAATATGTACAATGATGCTGGAACTATTCCTATTAGTAATATACAACAAAAATACTGCCAAATAAAGATACACACTGATGCAAGTGAAATTTGCAGGAACAATACTCAAAAAATAACAACACTGAGAATTTCTCTATCTTTTGCTTTTACTCCTTTTTTGCGGGGTGGGGGCTGCGTGGGGTCTTCATTGCAGCTCGTGGCCTTTCTCTAGTTGCGGAGCATGGACCCTAGAGCACCTGGGCTCAGTAGTTGTGGCGCACAAGCTTCTCTAGCTGCTGCACATGGGCTCTCTAGTTGTGGTGTGAGGGCTTAGTTGCTTGAATGCACGTGGGATCTTAGTTCACCAACCAGGGATCAACCTGCATCCCGCATTGGAATGTGGATTCTTAACCACTGCATTGGAATGTGGATTCTTAACCACTGGACCACTAGGGACGTTCCTATACATTGTTATTTTAAAAGTTTACAAAGTGTTATTTTAAAAGTTTATAAACTGTAGCTCTTTCCCCTTCAGTAGCACATGCTTGCCATACTTCTTTTTAATTATTTTATTATTTCTTGTAAAATGACCATCTTAAAGTCTTTAAATGTCTGCTCTCACTTTAGATGCTTTTATGTTTAGTACAACAAATAACAAGTACAAAAAAATCTTCAAAATAATAATTTGTATGTGTGTGTTTTTTCTTTTTGGTCAAAATCGGTACAGTCATTCAATACAAATACTTCTGAATGTCATCCATTATGGTAATTTTGTCAGGAACAAAATTGCCACAACTCCATGGTCTAAGGAAAACATCATATCAGAAAGAGGTAATCTTACAAAGATCAAATAGCAAGTGAGAAAAGCTGAGCAAACAGAGCAGAAATATGATCTAATTGCACCAGAGTCATTTCAAGACTTAATGTATAGAAAAAAATATGACATTTTTTTTCCTCTGAGATATCTATTGACATACTTCATTTTATTGTACTTCAGAGATACTGTAGTTTTTACAGAGTTAAGGTTTGTGGCAACTCTGCATTGTCAGATGATGGTTAGCATTTTTTACCAATAAAATATTTCTTAACTTAAGATATGTACAACTAGTGTTCTAGCTTTGTTTTATGTGTTTTGAAGCTCTTTTATTATATACCTGTTTAGGATTGTTTTGGCATGATTGTTCTTCATGAATTGGAATCATTATCATTATAAAAGTATCTTCTTTACTGCTTTTCTGATACAAATATATCCGCTCTAGCCTTTTTTATGTCCTGTGTTAGGATAGTATGCGTGCTTCCCAGGTGAAACTAGTGGTAAAGAACCCTCCTGCCAATGCAGGAGATGTTAAGAGACGTGGGTTCAATCCCTGGGTTGGGAAGATCCCTTAGAGGAGAGCATGGCAACTCACTTCAGAATTCTTGCCTGGAGAATCCCATGGACAGAGGAGCCTGGCGGGGCTACAGTCCATAGGGTTACAAAGAGTGACTTAGCACGCACAGCATGGTATACATTTTCTTATTCTTTTAATTTCAACCTATTTATGTCTTTAAAGTATGTTTCTTACAAACATCATATAGCTAGATTTTATTTTTGTATTCACAGATAATCTTTTACTGCTATTATTTTGTATTCACTGATAATTCACTGATAAATGTATTGACTGAGATATTTAGAACTTAATGTGATTATTAATGTGATTATGTTTGTCTAATCTTGATACTTCTTTTTCTGCTTGTTTGTATATATAAAGTGAAAGAAAGTGAAAGTCACTTGGTCATGTCCAACTCTTTGCAACCCCATGGACTGTACACCTGTCTCTTATACACATCTAATGTGTTTTGAAGCTCTTTTATTATATACCTGTTTAGGATTGTTTTGGCATGATTGTTCTTCATGAATTGGAATCATTATCATTATAAAAGTATCTTCTTTACTGCTTTTCTGATACAAATATATCCGCTCTAGCCTTTTTTATGTCCTGTGTTAGGATAGTATGCGTGCTTCCCAGGTGAAACTAGTGGTAAAGAACCCTCCTGCCAATGCAGGAGATGTTAAGAGACGTGGGTTCAATCCCTGGGTTGGGAAGATCCCTTAGAGGAGAGCATGGCAACTCACTTCAGAATTCTTGCCTGGAGAATCCCATGGACAGAGGAGCCTGGCGGGGCTACAGTCCATAGGGTTACAAAGAGTGACTTAGCACGCACAGCATGGTATACATTTTCTTATTCTTTTAATTTCAACCTATTTATGTCTTTAAAGTATGTTTCTTACAAACATCATATAGCTAAATTTTATTTTTGTATTCACAGATAATCTTTTACTGCTATTATTTTGTATTCACTGATAATTCACTGATAAATGTATTGACTGAGATATTTAGAACTTAATGTGATTATTAATGTGATTATGTTTGTCTAATCTTGATACTTCTTTTTCTGCTTGTTTGTATATATAAAGTGAAAGAAAGTGAAAGTCACTTGGTCATGTCCAACTCTTTGCAACCCCATGGACTGTACACAGTCCATGAAATTCTCCAGCCCAGAATACTGGAGTGGGTAGCCTTTCCCTTCTCCAGGGCATCTTCACGACCTAGGAATCGACCTGGGGTCTCCTGCATTGCAGGCGGATTCTTTACCAACTAAGATATCATGGAAGCCCTTGTATATATACATTTTTTAAAAATGTATATATATAAATTATGTATAAAATTTTAACGTCCATGATGCATTGTTGGTATTTTGGTTTAACCAGAGGTGTAAATAAAAAGAAAAAATGCTTATGTATTTATCCACTTCTTTGTGAAATCAGACTTCCACTTCATTTTCCTTTCCTCCAAGCACTGAAGGACTTCTTTCACCTTTTCCTTGTAAAGTACATCTGCTGCTAATGAATTCTTTCAGCTTTCTTACATTTGAAAACAGCTTTATTTCACCTTTATTTTTGAAAGATATTTTCTCTGTATACAGAATTCTAAGTTGACTCTTTTTCTTGTACTTTGAAAATATCATTCTACTGTTTTCTTGTTTTATTTTTGCTAAGAGGTCCATTGTCATCCTCATTTTCTTTGTTCTGTCTATATAAATGTGTCTCTCTTTTTTCTGGCACAAAGATTTTCTCTTTTTTACTGGTTTTAAGCTATTTGATTGTGGCGCATCTTGGTGTATTTCTTTTTCCTGATTCTTATGCTTGTATGATACTGAACTTCTTGGGTCTGTGGGTTTATAGTTCTCAAAGAAATTTGAAAAATTATTAGCCATAATACCTTTAAATATTTTTTCATTCCCTGTCTCTGTCCTCTGTTTCAGGAACTCCAACCATATGTATATTAGGCCGCTTGGAATTGAACTACTGCTCATTGATTTTGTTTTTTAAATCTTTTTCTGTTTCCTTTGGATAGCTTCTTTTGCTGTATATTCATGTTTGTTAATCTTCTGTAGTATCTAACTTGCTGTTAATGGTATCTAACTTGCTGTTATGGTATCCATTTTTCATCTCATACACTGTTGTTTTTCTCTTTAGAAGTTCAATTTGGGTCTTTTCAGAAAGAATCTTTGAACTTTTAACTTTCTTTAAACAGTTTTTAACTTTTTTTAAAACTGTTTTTAACTTTCTGACCTTCTAGAATGGGGCTATAGAAACTGCTTTCATGTTCTTTTCTGTTAATCCTGACATTTATATCTGGGTGATTTTGATTGGTTAATTTTCCACCTTAGGGTGGGTTATATTTTCCTACTTCTTTGCATGTTTAGTAGTCATTGACCAGATGCCAGACATAGTGAATTTTACCTTTTGGAAGCCATATATTTTTGTATTCTTGTAAATTCTGAGCTGTGTTCTGGGATGCAGTTCAACTATCTAATCCTTTTAAGTCTGGCTTTTAAGATTGGTAGGAGCACCATTTAGTCTAGGACTAACCATGCCCCACTTCCTAGGCAGGACCCTTCTGATTATGCTGCTCAGTGCCCCATGAGTTTTAAGGTTTTCTAGTTTGGCTGGTGAGAACTGGCACTGTTTCCAGATGTTTATGGTTGCCAAGTATACATTGCTCCAGTTCTTTCAGATGGTTCTCTCCATGGCCTCTGGTCATTTCCTCACACATACATATGTTAATCCAGTACTCTGGTGAATCCTCAAGGGTGTTTCTCTACATACTTCCAGAATTTTCTTTCTGTATAGCTTTCTTCTCTCTGTCATCCTGTCCAGAAACTCTAGCCATGTTTTTTTCCACAGATTCTCTGCTCCAAGTCTGCCAGACTCCTCCTTGTTCTTTTTTCCTTGCTTGGTGGCCTGGACACTCTCAAGGAAGTAAGGTGGGGCAATTATAGGGCTTACCTCATTTGTTTCCCATGGCTTAAGGATCACAGTCCTTTATTGCCTGATGTCCAGTGTCTGGAAAAGCAGGATTTCATATAATCGGTCTGATTTTATTTCATTTTGGTTATTTGAGGCAGCAGGTACAATCTGCTTTCTGTTATTCCATTCATCTTTCATGGAAAGAAAGTTTCTTCTTATATCTTTAGAGCTGAAAGCTACACACTGCTTATCCCATATGCCCTTGCAGATGCCATGTGTCTAGGCCATCAGATGTAATTTAGGCTCAGCCAGTTATATATATTCAGTCCAGTCTTTGAATATGGAAATGAGTTGGAAGCTTTACTTTCTTTTGCATATGCCATGTTTTTATGGCAAGCATGTTTTTATAGAGAATAAGTTGGGTTTTCTGAACTATGTTATCAGAATCTCCATGGTTTTATTCGTAACTTCTTGAGTGTCAGATGCATAGGCTTAGAGCATTCACTTTTCACTGTGCTAACCTAGGAGCTATGTCTTGTCCCTGGAGCCAAGAGCTTCAATGTTGATCTCCTAATTCCTGGAGTGTAGCTAAGCTAGTGTGTTCTCTGAGAAAACAGTTCTGGTGGCAGATTCTTCTGGCTGAGGAAGGAATTTGTCCATCAGCTTTGGAATCTCAAGATTTTGATTCAATCAGGATAAAGTGAATATATAGTATCTTGATTGTTCAGAGCATCATGAAAATGTATAGGCACTTACAAAGGTGACTGGAGCAACTATCAGATCACAACAAATAAAAATCAGCCAATACCTTTATGTAATGTGATCATTTCTCCAATTATTACATGTATTTTAGAAACAGGACTTTTTAAAATGGGTATTTGATACCAATTAAAACTAAACAAGAAATGCAAATATATTAAATCAAAACATCAGGCAATCATTTTGATGACATTTGCTATTAAAATCCACCTGTGATCCCATATCAGTCTCTATTATTATTCTGACTACAGTCAGCTTTTCACTGAGAATTCCCTACAGAAAAAGAATACCACGAACAGTCAGTCCAGTCCACTCATCAGTAATACTTCTCACTAGATATAATAAGCTACCATTCTAATTTATTAATGTAATGCTCACACTGCTCTCCTGCCAGAGAACTATACCTTATCAGTATGGTCCATTATTTTATTCAGTCCTCACAAATTCCCTTGAGTCAGCAGAAAGGTAGTGCAGTTTCTGTTTCAAAAATGAAAAAAAGGACATTCAGAAGGATACATAAATTGTTCAAGGTCACCTTTTAATAGAGCTGAACAACCTTTGTTGAAGATAGGGGTTTGAAAGTTCATGAGTAGAAGAGGTAGAATTCAGATAAGATTTTTTATTTCAAATTCCAGTGGTCTTAGTATGTTACTGTGTGGCCTCCTGCACGGTAACTTGATTTAATAAATATATATTGACAAAATTACTTAAAAAAAAACCAACAAATATTTATTTAAATAAACCTCATCTGTCATTTAAGGTAAGCATTGGTTTCTCCATTTTCCCTAGTGCTATTCTCTGTTGGTCAAGTTTCTCAGAATAAAATGACTAAGAAAATTGACCTAAACCATTTCAGAAGTATTTCTATGAAAATATGTGTTTTCCTGCATATTTTAAAAATAGCCTTTAGACCATGAAATTTCTGCACCTGGTCTTATGTCTCTGGATATGTTCCAGTGTCTCCTAGTTTATACTGTATGGGAACTTGAGTAGAGTTTGTATCCTACTGTTGTGTGAAAATTTTCATTCCAATCCCAAAGAAAGGCAATGCCAAAGAACGCTCAAACTACCACACAATTGCACTTACCTCACATGCTAGTAAAGTAATGCTCAAAATTCTCCAAGCCAGGCTTCAGCAATACGTGAACTGTGAACTCCCTGATGTTCAAGCTGGTTTTAGAAAAGGCAGAGGAACCAGAGATCAAATTGCCAACATCCACTGGATCATGGGAAAAGCAAGAGAGTTCCAGAAAAACATCTCTTTCTGCTTTATTGACTATGCCAAAGCCTTTGACTGTGTGGATCACAATAAACTGTGGAAAATTCTGAAAGAGATGGGCATACCAGACCACCTGACCTGCCTCTTGAGAAATCTGTATGCAGGTCAGGAAGCAACAGTTAGAACTGGACATGGAACAACAGACTGGTTCCAAATAGGAAAAGGAGTGCGTCAAGGCTGTATATTGTCACCCTGCTTATTTAACTTATATGCAGAGTACATCATGAGAAACGCTGGACTGGAAGAAACACAAGCTGGAATCAAGATTGCCAGGAGAAATATCAATAACCTCAGATATGCAGATGACACCACACTTATGGCAGAAAGTGAAGAGGAACTAAGGAGCCTCTTGATGAAAGT
>SJYC01103800.1:0-46851 GCA_006408675.1 Madoqua kirkii | reverse complement strand
ATTTAACTTCTAGGCAGAGTACATCATGAGAAACGCTGGACTCGAAGAAGCACAAGCTGGAATCAAGATTGCCGGGAGAAATATCAACCACCTCAGATATGCAGATGACACCACCCTTATGGCAGAAAGTCAAGAGGAACTCAAAAGCCTCTTGAAAGTGAAAAAGGAGAGTGAAAAAGTTGGCTTAAAGCTCAATGTTCAGAAAATGAAGATCATGGCATATGGTCTCATCACTTCATGGGAAATAGATGGGGAAACAGCGGAAACAGTGTCAGCCTTCATTTTTTTGGGCTCCAAAATCACTGCGGATAGTGACTGCAGCCATGAAATTAAAAGACACCTATTCCTTCAAACAAAAGTTATGACCAACGTAGATAGCATACTGAAAAGCAGAGATATTACTTTGCCAACAAAGGTCCATCTAGTCAAGGCTATGGTTTTTCCAGTACTAATGTATGGATGTGCGATTTGGACTGTGAAGAAAGCTGAGTGCCAAAGAATTGATGCTTTTGAGCTGTGATGTTGGAGAAGACTCTAGAGAGTCCCTTGGACTGCAAGGAGATCCAATCAGTCCATTCGAAGGAGATTAGCCCTGGGATTTCTTTGGAGGGTATGATGCTAAAACTGAAACTCCAGTACTTTGGCCACCTCATGCGAAGAGTTGACTCACTGGAAAAGACTCTGATGCTCGGAGTGATAGGGGGCAGGATAGAAGGGGACAGAGGATGAGATGGCTGGATGGCATCACTGACTCGATGGATGTGAGTCTGAGTGAACTCTGGGAGTTGGTGATGGACAGGGAAGCCTGGTGTGCTGCGATTCATGGGGTTGCAACGAGTCGGACACGACTGAGTGACTGAACTGAGGATGACCATGCGCACCAGAGCAAGTCCAGTTTCCCCTACAGCCAGTCCCTCCCATCTGGAAGCTCGCTTTATCCTCATCCATCAGATGGCAGACAGCATGAAAAGCACAGTTATAGAAAACTCACCATACTGATCACATGGATCGCAACCTTGTCTAACTCAGTGAAACTATGAGCCATGCCATGTAGGGTCACCCAAGACTGATGGGGTCATGATCGAGAGTTCTGACAAAATGTGGTCCACTAGAGAAGGGCCTGGGGCAAACCACTTCATCATTATTGTCTTTAGAACCCCATGAACAGTATGAAAAAATTTTTAAAAATCAATGATTAAGTCAGTTGGGTGAATTTTAACTTCTAAATTTTTTTTCCATTGAATTTTAATAGAAGGGTCAATTGCACTGATATGCTGTGTCTTCTAATTAACCAAGAAATGAATTTTGTGTCTGCTTTTATATTTGTATTTACATTCTAAACTGTCTAAAAATGTGATTTTTATCCTTACTTTAAGCTGTCTAGAAATTATGACTAAATCTGTAGTTAATGGAGAACTTTGCTCATTTCACTTGAAATCATTCTCTGATTGAAGAAAACCTAAGCATCAACTGGATGGAGGTTGACATTAAGTCACTGTGTCTCTTGGCATCTTTCCTTTTCAAATGAAGTGCGGTTAGCTTTTTCACTGACACTTTGAAACCAAGACATTTAACTGACATTAATCCAAGACAGAGTGTGTCAGGGTTATGCACTTGGAACTTTGCAGTCTTTCCAATGAAAAGACAATGTGTGTATCCAGTCTTCCAAAATGAATGCCTGCTTTGGAAGATAGCAGTCTAGATCTGTAATGTTTATTGGTTAGATTTTATGACTCTCATGTAGCCCAGGAATTGAGGAATCTTTGAAACTTCCTCCAGGTAGAAGCTTATGCAATGCATGTCACTTCTATGTGCCCACAAGAACTCCCTAACCTTCAAATTTGGCAGGTCTCTGTGACACCCTGTGTCCAAAAAGCATGGGCTGTGCGTTGATATTTCATAAAAAGCTTGCACTACCAAGGACTTTTTCCCTTTTCATCTTTTGTTCTTGGACGATCATAGTAATCCGCGGAGACCATTATTTTGTGTTCAGGGCGCCTTTCATTCTGAACTCTTCAAAGTGAAACTATCATTAAACTTGAGTGACAATCATTGTTTCTCAAAACCCAAGTGAGCAGAGGCGTAGTGGTTGTCTAAATGGCAAAGGGCTTGACCACTGACAGAATGCTGAACCTGGCTTCCGAACACATCCCTTGTCATGAGGACAGTGACACGGGGCGAGATTTTGTACCAGAGAGATTCAGTAGGAGAGAGGTGTCCTCTAACTGTGTGGTCAGGATCTGTTCATTCAGGAACTTTCAGCAGGCCCCACGGCCCTGAGCCTGTCACTCTCTGCGAATTCTCCTTCCAGGGACACAAGAGCGCACAGTCACGAGCACATGTCTAACAGCGGTGACTTTAAAGGAGGGATGTGCGGTTTCACACTAAAGTTTTCCAATTGGAGTTAAATTCTGGAAAGGGTTGGGAGTCAAAGATACAGCTAATTCCACATCCTACAGACAGATACAGAAGACTTAATTAGAAAAGACTTTACTAGAAGCATGATTCACCCTAGTTTGAAGTGTCTCAAAGGGAAATGTTTACAGTTCCTCATGGAGGCCCAAACACACCGTCAGTTAGAAGTTACTACCCTCCTGTTTCCTTGAAATTTAAACAAAATATTTTTCCTTCCCTTTTTGAACTTTTCTCCTCCTATTGTTTCCTCCTAATATAGTGCTTATGCTCTTCCATTATCATTTCCATGTAGCTGCGGCCTGGAAGTAGATATCTAAATAATTTCTGAGGGGTTAGCCAAGTACTTCCCCTTTCTTATAAGAGGCCCTGAGGATTATCTCAGATCCTCTCGAATGTCACCCATTTATATCATGGACCAATTAAGTACACATTTTTGAGGTAAAAATATAAGGCTGATAAAGCCATATTTAAAGAGCTCTTCCTGGCCCTCTTTCTTCTGTAATCAGCTCTCTCGTCCCCGATTAAAATTTGAGATGCTCCCAGGTCTTCTGCCACTCCCATCGGTAAATGATCCGCTTTCCTTCGCCATAAAATAAAAGACAGGGTCTTGCCTTGGTGTTCTTTCACTTGCCTATTTAAGGAATGCTTTGCCTCCATGATGTTGACAGCGCATTTTCCATTCTGCTCAGCCTTTCCTGCTCAAGAAAGCTTGGGTTTACTTCCTTAGAAGGCCCGTTCTATTACAGACACATTACACGAAATCATCAGCAAAGTGGGCTTGGGTGATGAATGCGTGCCTGTGCTGTTCATGCGAATGCCCTTTGATCCAATAAGTTAATTTTAAATCATGAATTAAATCATTAGCAGTTTAGAGCAGACAGCACGCCTCTTCAAACCCCCATCTCTCTCTTTCTCTCTCTTCCACGGGGCCTAGTGCAGTGCTGTATGCTTTGTGATTCTGCTGAGAAAAGGGCGCTGGCATACTTTGAAGACATGCTGCTGCTGCTGCTAAGTCGCTTCAGTCGTGTCCGACTCTATGCAACCCCATAGACGGTGGCCCACCAGGCTCCCCCGTCCCTGGGATTCTCCAGGCAGGAACACTGGAGTGGGTTGCCATTTCCTTCTCCAATGCATGAAAGTGAAAAGTGAAAGTGAAGTCGCTCAGTCGTGTCCGACTAGTAGCGACCCCATGGACTGCAGCCCACAGGCTCCTCTGTCCATGGGATTTTCCAGGCAAGAGTACTGGAGTGGGTGCCATTGCCTTCTCCATAGTAATACCGTAATAATAAAACTTCTCATTCTCTCTTCTAGTTTCCTAATCTAGGCTCTATCTTTCTTCAGTCACTCTTACAGTTCCCTTTAGCTCCCTTCATTTCAATTATATTCTTCCTGTAAGAAAATGAGCATACCAATGTCAATTTTCATGCATTTCCATGGTTTTATTTACTATATGTGCAGGTGACAGTCGGCTCATTCCATCAATCACGGAGGTAAATTCCCATGAGTCCCCAAGATGCCTCAATTTATTATCCCTGGACTATTTCCTTTGAGAGATTTATCACAGACAGGGTGTTTCAGAGAAACCTAACAATCCTTGCATTGAGGTTCATTCAGACAGTCTAAAGGAATCACATTTGTGAAGCCTCTTGATGCATAAAATAACGCAAAGAGAAGAACAGAGCTCACACTGAACTTGCATTAGCGAGAAAGCCACGAATTGCAGTGATTAAAACTACAGACTTTGGGTTCAGTCAGTCTGGGTTCAAACCACAGCCCACTGGCTGTGTGATAGGAATCAGTTCTTGAATCCCAGTTTCCTCATATGTGGAAGGAAGAAAGGAAGAATACTACCTCACAGGACTTCTGAGAAAATCTAATGGGATGATGGCTGTAAAATATGAAATCTAGCAAAGTGTCTGGAATATGCTGCATTTTTCCCAAGACTGTAACTAGAGTTGTTCTTAGAAGCTGCAGAATGCTTAATCTCATTGTGAGAAGGCTTGTGATTTCCATTCCAGAGATTCCTTTAGTTAAATCACATCTTCGAAACTATCTCTATCAAACACGGTAGAGGAGTACATATTATCAGACATGAGCTGTTTTGTATAGCCACCTGTATAGCAGGATCAAGGTGTAAGGGGGCCATCTCCTCACATTATGAATCTGGCAGAAAGGTTTTTAAAATATATAGCTTGAATTATAGGCTTTGTGTTAATTCATGTAAAAGAGTAGTACTTGCTTTTAAGTTCAACTTGAAATTTCAATTTATTTCTCAGTTCAATGGAACAGTAATATGTTTATAATATTATTATTTGTAACATTTTAACATTTTCTGATTATAAAAGTATTGTTTATAATAATTATTATATAATATAAATTATAATATAACGATATTAATTAATTGCCAATATTAACAGAGTGATTACTCTATGCGGGGCACTTGACTTCCTAGTACAAATATTCCTCAATTTAGAGGACTAGTCTGTTGTGTCAGTGTGACAATAATCTCTAGGTAGGCAATAATGATCATGTTTTCTCCTTAAATGAACCAACACTCAAAGTGAGTTTTCCTTTGACTTTGGATTGGCCAACTTCTGGCAGCTGCTTGGACATCCATGTCTCACCAGGTCATTTATAACTCCCTGATTTTTTTTCTTTGCTCTGAAGGCTGCTTTTTCAAAGACTGCTCACCAGTGTATAAAGACTTTAAACACAGTGGATTGTCGTTGTTAGATGAAGATTTCCAGGGACCAGCGGTGCTGTCTCTTGAGGGTCACTGGCACCATGACTGGGACATTCTTTTTTTTTTTCTTACTGGAGTATAATTGCGTTACAATGGTGTGTTAGTTTCTGCTGTACCAGGAAGTGAATCAGCTCTTTGTACCCACATATCCCCTCCCTCCGGGCCTCCCTCGCAGTCCCTATCGCACCTGAGTCATCAGAGAGCATTCTTTTCTTTAATGTATTTTTAATTGGAGGATAATTGCTTTCGCATGTTGTGTTGGTTTCTGCCATCCCACAGCATGAGTCAGCTGCATGTACACACGGACCCCCTCTGCGCTGAACCCCCTTCCCGCCCCTCTAGGTCAGCAAAGCAGCAGGCTGCGCTCTGCGTGGCGCAGCGGCTCCCCACTGGCTGGCTGCTTTACGCGCGGCACTGGAAGTGTCTCCAAGCTACTCTCTCAATCCGCCCCACCCTCTCCTTCCTCTGCTGTGTCCGCAAGTCTCAGCATTATTGTCCATTCTTAATTGGTGTGATAAAAAAGCAGAGAGGCTATTAGACAGTCAAAACTATTAACAATGCATTCTAGATCTGAAAAACTTATAAATAGGATGCCTAAGGGGCTGATGGCAGTAATTTCATCCCGGAGAGAATGCCTAAAGGTCTTACTTCAAATTCTGATGATACAGCAGATCTGGACGCCAGTGTTTTAAAGGAATGCCTGAACTGCCAAGCCTTAACCAGAAATCATTGTGCCCAATACAGGTGGCAATCTATCACGGTAAATGTCATCACAGAGAAGACCTGGAAAGCCAAAAAACCAAAAAGATTGGACATAAAGCTTATCCAACTGGACTTTCCTCTCAAGAGAAATTACAAATTCATATATAATTGAGTGACCTCTGCTCTTTACAAGTTCTCAGAAAGTTCTGTAGGTGTGAGTGGTATTGTTTATAGGTCTGCACGATTATGTATCAGATTCCCTTCCAACAGAGGTAGTCTTTGCATGACAAAAATTTCCAGGTTCTAAGTGGTGGCAAAGTATTTCTAGCTAACATTCAAACTGATGAAATTGTAAAGGAGTACCAGTGATGGACTGGATCCATCCTTGCAGTCAGTATTAACAGAATTTAACTCTCAAGTTATTTTTTGCAAATAGGAATAATTTTAAAAATAAAAGATGAACCAAAAGATAAACTGAACTTATCAACTTTCCCTTTTAGATTTAATATCTTTATTTCTATCTATGATACCACAGAAATCTATTACTGAGTTTTTAAAGCATAACACTTAAATAAAACACTCAGCTGCTTGGGAAGTTTCTAGGATCTTTGTTTCAGCAATAAAACTTAAACCACTGGGAGAATATGAAATCTTTTTGAATGGCCCCAAATTAACATTCTGAATTTTTCTTTGCTCATTTCTGCTCACCTCCAAAATTTTTACCTAAGCCACAGTCACATGTATGTAGGACAGCTTCTCCAGTGTGGCATGAGCTTCATCTGTCTGTTTCTTCTGCTCAGAATGACTCACTTCCCCTTTTGGCATGAATAATGACAAATTAGTCTTCAAACTCCAAGTCAGCCACAGCAAAGAGAGCTGGTTACCTCCTCCATGGTCTGCGCACAGCGACTCTGTTAGCATATCTGTCTCATTGTCCTGGCCTCAGACCGAATCACAGACAGTGAGCAGCTCTGATTTGTCTTTGTTGTTCCACAACTCAGAATGTCACTTGGGAATCAGTGGCCAGTAAATGATTTTTTTCCCCCCTGAATGAATCCTTCCCAAGGCTGCTGTGTGTACCATGCAGGTTTCACGGACCACATAGCTCCACAGAGCACAATTCAGGTGGACTGAATGGGACAGCCTGCACCTATTTTAAGTAGTAAGGAGAGCATGGATAATCCGTGGCGTGACATGGCCATGTATGCAATTTATCACCATCAGATACTTTTAATCAAATACTACAAGAAGCAAGAATCTGAGAGACCAGATATATGATACTGCTGAACATTTTGTCAAACTCACCATATTCAAAGTGTGGTATTAGACAACTCAGGAGATAGTCTAAACATTAATGGACTTGCCAAAGGCAGCAAGTGTTTCTTGCTTCCCGGCTTCAGCAAGTGAGCTTCTCTGATAGCACAGTTGGTGAAGAATCCACCCGCCATGCAGGAGACCCTGGGTCGATTCCTGGGTTGGAAAGATTCTCTGGAGAAGGGAAATGCTACCCACTCCAGTATTCTGGCCTGGAGAATCCCATGGACTATATAGTCAGTCTATGGGGTTGCAAAGAGTTGGACAAGACCGAGTGACTTTCACTTCACTTCTTCAAGGCAGCAAAACCTAAAGTGGAAGAGGTGTGTCTTAAACTCATACTTGCTGGGGCTGTCTGATTTACACTGATTTTGATCCCAGCAATTTACATTTGAATTACAACTTGCAGTTCTCTGGAAACAGTTCAGTACTTTTGGGAAAGACCATAATGTAGTTGCTGACTCATGATTTGCTAACAATGGAGGTGGACATAATCCAATAAGATTAATTGAGTGCAGGCCACGTTGTCCCATAAGCAGTTTCCATAGATTGAATAGAATAGAGTCATGAAAATAACTGCAGAGATCTCCAACTAACCTTCTTGACAAGAACTAAGCAGCAGTTGTGAATGGAAAAAAAAGAAATCTGAAAACTGGATCATTTCCTCAGATCAATCCAGAATTGACTGTACAGATTCATTAGTAAGTAAGCTAAAAAGAGAGCTGTTCCTGTATGTCCTGGCTTTATATTTTTTAAAAATTGAAATGTTTCTCAAAGCATTGGTAAATAAACTTCTACTGGCATAGAAAAGAAAAAGGCACTCTGTATTTTCTAGTCAAGGAGGATTAAAAGGCTGTGAAACTATATCCAATGTGCAAATGTTGTAATTACGATAAATATTTGTCCTTTCTGTTTTCACTACAAACTCAAAAATCCTAGAGTCTGTGTTTGGCACACGCAGGAGATTACAGCCATCTGCTGGGAGACAAAGCTGTCAATTATAAAACAATCTGGCTTCCCATTCCATTCCATTAGCAGGTTAAATGTGGCCCAATTGAGGTAAAATCTATTTACTAGTATCATTAAAGTCAGAAAGTTCTTGACACCCTCTGCCCTGTGATCTTATTCTCTGAATCCCAGGAGATCTGTAAATCTTGGAAAAGTTTCAGTCTCCAGGTCAACTTGTCTTTACAGGCCATTTAATAAGGTGAATCATCCTAAGGCTGAGCTTCCCAGGTAGTGTTAGGGGTAAAGAATCCGCCTGCTAAAACAGGAGACATAAGAGACATGAGTTCGATCCCTGGATCAGGAAGATCCCCCGAGAGAGGCAATGGCAACCCATTCCAGTATTCTTGCCTAAAGAATCCCATGAACAGAAGAGCCTGGTGGGCTACAGTCCATAGAATCACAAAGAGTCAGATAGGACTGAAGCAACTTAGCATGCACCCTAAAATAAGGCTTTGAGCTCTTAAAGCAACTTGAACATAAAATGATGGTTTTGTCCAATTAAAACATGCTTCAGGCTAAGGAGAGACATTATGGCAAAGAGAAACAACTAAATGAAGATAGGAGGTCTTCTGCCAGCTGCAATGATGAAGACCTAAAAAGGCTTTGAAAAAAAAAATAGGCCAATGAAACATGAAAAGCAAAATGGTCAATAACAGGATGCAGCAACACTGAAGATCAGTTCACAGCCCAGAGGTATGTTAATGGAAGAGGCAATGGCCTAAGATCACACCCACTAAGGACCTGGTGGCAGTGAGTTAGCCTTTGCTTTGGCCCGAATCCATATTAGAAAATTCATCCTGCTTTCTCAAATTCTTCCTGCAGTTTTACTGGAAACAGTTATCTCAGGTTTTGTCTTAAGGCAGTTAAATTGCCTTTTAACAGACTGTTCAGGAACTTTCTGTTCCTCAGCAGCAGTGGAGGAAGAACTGGGTTTTAAACCCACACCTACTACAGAATAAATGTTTTCCCACCTAGATCTGTGCATGGGTTGGACCTGAGACCACCTGCCAGAGGCCATTGAAAACCTAGATAAAGCCTCTGTTTATATAATACTAATTATAGTGTTTACAGAAAGTTCTTCCTCAAGGCCATTAGTGATGAGAAGACAGTGAAAATGAGATTGAATTTCCCAAGTGAATCGGATTCTTCACCTCAGCTCAACAACCGTAGCTTGCATTTCATCGCCGTGACCCAATCTTGGTCAGTAATTTCACTGGCTAACTCTTGAAATCAAGACATAAAAACAAAAAGACTAGTATAGGTTGAAGAGTTTGCTGAAACCTAACTCATAAACTTGTTAATAAACTAAAAGGAATCAGCTTAAAGCAAATTGGATGCTAATTAGGGCATTTGACTCTAGCCATTACAGCAGGTTTGGGCCCCTGGTTCAGAGAGCAGATTAAGCTGGATTTCAAAGTCACCTTCCACTTTCCAGTCCTCCCCTAGGGTGGCCCCTCACCACGGCAGCATCTGCAGTGCTCCCATCCTGCCCTGTCTTCTCTCTGCCTCTCTAGCCCAGCCGTCAACATTTACGCATCCCAGGTCTCATTGAAATGTTAGTCGCTCAGTCGTGTCACGCTCCTCTGTTCATGGAATTCTCCAGGCAAGAATTCTGGAACGGTTAGCTATTTCCTTCTCCAGGAGATCTTCCCGACCCAGGGATCAAACCTGGCTCTCCTGCATTGCAGGCAGATTCTTTACTGTCTGAGGAAAGAACAGTTGACTTATCCCACTGTTTAGTGCGGCGCGCTCAGCTGCAGTGGTGTGATATATTTCTGGGCCATAATCAACTGTGAAGCTCATCATCATTAATTTAACACTTATACAGAGACTCCCCTTATTAAAGACTTTCATCTTCAGACCTTTTATAGACTCAAATAAAATTCCAAAGTGAAACGATCAACTTTCCTCTCCTCAATAACTGGCAATGTGTAGGGGATCTTGCAGATAGATGTTGATGGGGATCAGGACGTAACACCCCAAATTATGTCATTTTGACCCAAAGGTTGCTTTAAGCTGAAGGCAACTGAGAATCAACAGATGCAGGAAGAGTTCTCTGCCCTCCCTTTCTATGCTTAAAAACAAAGCATAAATTTCCCTTTGAGAAGGTGACCCAATTGTCACAAGAAGAAAAGAGTGACTCTTTATCACCTGAGATGGGGCATCAACACCAAGATGAGTTTATATAAACAAATCTTACTAAACTAACCCTTATCTCCCCTTAGTTCCCCTAAATGTTTCCTAATCGCAATCGGTAATCCCTTGAAGCCTAACCCCCTCTCCTATGGTAAAGTGATACAAAAGCCCTGAGTCTGATGACTTCTTTAAGTGTCATTCCTATGAACTACTGTGCATATGACCGTTCAGAAAAATTCTGTGCCTTTCTCCTCCTAACATGGCTTTCGTTAGCTTAATCCACAGACCTCCAAAACTGAACGTAAGAGGGTGGAGGGAAAGTTTTTCCTCCCAACCAGTATCCTGAAGTTGGGTTTCAAAACTGTATGCCTGAGGTTGATAGAGGAGGAGGACAAGAGTAGGTTTGATGCTGTAAATCCTACAAGTAGTAAATTTACTGCCGATGGAAATTTTTTCTGGGGACCATGTATGTTGGTTCATACCAAAGGCAATTTGTATCTGCCACTATCAAGGTCAATGGTAGGAAAGAAGCCTCCTTACAGTCACAAAGTACTGATTCATAGACACAAGCTAAGAATGGTGAAGCAGGAGGCAGAAGGAGCCTCTCTCTTTAATACAAACTTCCAAGAGTGACTGTGCCAATTCTGAACCACCCGCCTCTGGAGTTCTGGTTATGTGAGGAAAGTCTGTTTGTTTGAACTACAGCTAAGCTTTCTGTTGCTTGAAACCATCACAATTCTATGTGACACAAACTGCTTCAGCAGAATTTAATATTGATGAAAGCAGCTTACTTGGGGAGAAAAACTTGACATGTCTTATTTGAAGACTTTGAAGGACTAGCTCACATATCTGTGCTGAAAAGTAACAGAGAAGCATTTCTTTCTATAAATATGGATTTATACAAAGAGAAGAACACAGCAAAGGACTTACAGACACTTTGGCTAATCATTTTTTTCCCACTGTCAAGGAAGTAGCATTAGTGAATTATTTCTCTTTCTGTAAGTTAAAGTGCCCTGAGTAATATTCCTACAGTAGCCTGCCTTCCCCATTCTTGTCCACGGAAGCCGTCTGGTTGTGAGAGAAAGATGGAGTCCTAAGTAGCCCTCCTGGAATCAGGCACAGCCATGGAAGTCTGTCCTCTTTGAGGATTTTCTTTGGTTGAATTTGTCACAGGAGACTATTTAAAACCTGCTGGCATAGTAAATGTAGCTATGAATAGATTTCTGAATTAACACACTGTTATTTTAACAATTCCTTCTGAAAATGCAGTCTTAACAAAGTGCTAAGAGAATGAGGAGGTGGATATTTGGGGAACTGGGAGTTTTCAGCCTTCTTCCAAAGGGGTTCCAGCTCCACAGATAAGCCCTTCTAGAACACAAATGATGGATGGAGTATAAGTTGATGAAAGTGCTAAAAGAAAGTGAAATCACTCAATCATGTCTGACTCTTTGTGACCCCATGGACTCTGACCCACCAGGCTCCTCTGTCCATGGAATTCTCCAGGCAAGAATACTGGAGTGGGTTGCCATTTCCTTCTCCAGGGGATCTTTCCAACCCAGGATTTGAACCCAGGTCTCCCACACTGCCGGCAGACACTTTACCCTCTGAGCCACAGTGGGCCTGGAAGTGCTGAGAGGAGAGATGAAAGGCAAGGCTTCCTTCCGGTACTTTGAATATGGTTCTTTGGGTTTTTCTTGGTAGGCCTGTGTGCACAGTAGTCATCCCATAGGGCTCGTTCCACCAGGTAGAGAGTCCATCATCAGGCTGGTGACGTGCAGAGTTCCCTCACTGCCTTATTCTCAGATGCACCAGTGAGCATCACTTCTCCAAGACACTGTTTACATTCAAAAGGGCCAAGGTTTCCTTGTTCATAATTATACCAGCAAAACATCCCACTAGAACTAGGTCTCCAGGGAGGCTTGCCAACATTCCACATCCTCACCCCAACACCCAGCTCATAAAGAATGCACACTCTTTTGTGTTGAGTAGAGTGGAGCTCAGGGGCTGTTTAACAGCCACACAGCAACCCAAAAGGGGACAGAAAAGCAAAGGCCAAGGCTGGTTCTGATTGAATTTGCAGGGGAAATTTCAAGTGGCAGGGTGCAATTACCCCAGTTAGGATACTGAGGTTAAGTAACATCTAAGCTCTCTTATCAAAAAGGTATCTGGGATCTTCATCAGCTGTAAATGGACTTGGATCTTAGTTTTATAACCCAGGAGTGAAAAGGGAGGCAGTTCTCCAGGAGCAAGGCAGTCTCTTGCTTGGAAACACTGCTTCTCATCCAGCACCACCTGCACGCCCCCATGGCTGCCCCCCAGCTGGGCGCTGCTGCCGCCAAATCCAGCGAGCCTGTGTGAGTGGCCAGGAACACAGCAGAAAGCATTGGCTTCCTGGACCCTCACTGAGGCCATCTGGACTCTAACACACCTGTCTGGGAGGGTTTCCATGGCTTGGTTTAAGAATGGAAGTGGAGCCCAAAACGTTCCATTCCAGAGCTGATCATTTGCCTTAACTTTCTGTGGGAGTTAATTATGAAACAAGATCATTTCTGTGCCCATTTTTCTCCACCTGTTATAAACTTTAGAAGGCAAAAACTGAGGAGTTTCTGAGTTTTTCTTTTTCTTTTTGGTGGAATGCACAGATGTAGATGTGTTTTCAATTCCCTACTAAAGGTGACACTAGGCCAGATTTGATATTACACTGAGTCCCACATAACATTTAAAAATGAGTTTTTTCAAGCATAAAATTACTAATTGATCTGTCTTGTAAAAAGATAAAGGAAATGAATGCCTATTTGAGCTTCATTTCTGTCAGGCTCCCAATTCCTTATTTTATGTAGCGCAAAATGAATTTTAATAAAGCAGCCTCCAAATTTCAAAATATGCCATTACCTTTGGAAGTAATTGGTGTATTTGACTGCCTTTTCCCTTCTTACAGTCTGTCTCACTTTCTAATCTTGAAGTCAGTACTCTGTTCAACATGTCTTCCACATACCATCTGAAAGAAGTAAATTAAAACAAAAGCAAGGGCCATACCAGAGAGAGTTCATTCCTTAACCATTCAGCAAATACTTATTGAATTCCTGCTCTGTGTCAGGCACTGACCTGGGTTGCTGCAAAGATAGTAGAGCACAAAACAGTGAAAAATCCCAGCTCTTGTGAGATTTTGTGTTCACTGAGATAAACAATATAAAAAACACACAAATATATACTATTCAGGTGATGATCAAAGCTATGAAGAAAAGTTAAGAATATTAACAGTATTAATATTAACTTAATATTAAGTCAAAGAATATTTTATATTTTTTACAGGGGAGCCAAGAAAAGCCTCTCTAGGAAGATGATACTTGATCAGAGACCTGAATCCAGTGAGAATATGTACTATTTGGAGAATCAGGATCAGTAGAGAGAATAATCTTCTTTCTGCCTTGCAGGGCTTCCCAGATGGTGCTAATGGTAAAGAATCTGCCTGCCGATGCAGGAGATAGAAGAGACGTGGGTTCAATCCTTGGGTCGGGAAGATCCTCTAGAGGAGGAAACTGGCAACCCTCTCCAGTATTCTTGGAGAAGGGAATGGCACCCCACTCCAGTACTCTTGCCTGGAAAATCCCATGGGCAGAGGAGCCTGGCGGGCTACAGTCCATAGGGTTGCGAAAAGTTGAAGCAGCTTAGCATGCACACATACTCCACTTACTGACTGAACAACAACCACAAATACACAGCAGAAGGAAACAATTTTCTTAAACACTTCTGGCTCCTTTCTCTAATCTGGGATGCGTAGGGGGCATGACAGTGGGGAAGGCAACTTTGACCAGAATATGTGTATTTCCTCATCCCATAAATCTGTATGATAACCCTCTGGTCTGATGCTCTGATCTTCAGTTTACAGCTGTGGAAGCAAAAGCTCTTGGATATCTGGTAACTTGATAAATAAAAACTTCCAGTTTTTTATTGTGGCATCACAAACTTCTAAATTTTGTGGCTTACAATAACAACTATTTGTTTTTCTTATAAATATGAGATTTGAGCAAGACTCAAAAGGGAAGGCCTGTGTCTGCTCCATGTGGCATCAGTTGGGGAGCACAGTTTAGGGCTGGGGGATTTATACTCAGACATCTTACTCCTATGCCTGGCAAGCTGGTTCCATGGATCCGGGGATAGGTCGGCTGAGTCTCAGGGCTGCAGCCTCCATTTCTCTTCTGGGTTGCCTTAGAGCGTGGTGACTGGGTTTCTAGGACTAGTTAGTATTCCAGGAGTAAGAGGCTGAAGAACACAGCGTTACAGCAATAAGTCTTTGAAGTCTCATAGACTTAAGCCAGTGTTTCACTAGTGTTGGATCTTCAGCAAACTGATATAACCCTAACCCCCAGCAAAGATGTTTTCTCAAATACCAGATCCCTCTGAATCCATCCATTAGTCAGCAAGCTATCCAGAGTGCCTCTCACATCATAGTTAAAACTCCCTTCTCTAGACTTTGATTGCTTGAACTTGGATCCTAGCTTTCCAATTTGCATGCTGACAAAATTTATAAGATTTATTCAATCTCCCTGTACCTCAGTGTTATTAAATGTAAAACATCAGGATTTAAGTAATGTCCAGAGATTGTCTCGTGAACCTAATAATACCATTAATCCCTACCTCTATAATACTACCACTTCAGACCCATTGCTTAAATAATCAGCTCCAAGAAAGAAGGTAAAATGAGAATCAAAGGCCCGCCTTCTTCAAAAAAGCCTTCCATGACTTCTACGTCCACAAGAGGTCCAAGCTCACATGATATTCTTTACAAGGACTCCTATGCTACTATAATTCCATGAAAACCCTAAATCTAAGGGGGCAGCAGAGAACTGATGGTGGGAGATGCGGGGGCGGGGGAGCTTGGTGTGCTATAGTCCATAGGATCACACAGAATCAGATACAACTTAGCGACTCAAGAACAAAATAACACAATCTAACTCAAGCTGTCATTTTCCCCCAAAGCACCAACCTGTTCCACATTTCTCTTTGGAATCATAGTTGATCATCAGAGAGTGAAAAAAGCTACTTTATAAAGGATTCTCTCACCGTCTTTCTTTAAGGGAAAATGAAAAGTTCTCTCCCGTGTTAGCTGTTTCTTTACGGCATTTTTTTTTGTAGAATAATTGTCCTCCTAGTTCTCCGTTACAGTTTCTAAACCATTTCTCCTCTGACCATCCACAAACCCAATGATTTTTAAGCAAGTGCCATCAAACCATGGGGATTTTCCCAGTGGTGCTAGTGGTAAAGGACCCACCTGCCAATGCAGGAGGCATGGGTTCGATCCCTGGGTCAGGAAGGTCCCCTGGAGGAGGGCTTGGCAACCCACTCCAGCATTCTTACCTGGAGAATTCCATGGACAGAGGAGCCTCACAGACTATAGTCCATAGGGTCGAAAAGCATCACAGGTGACTGAGTGACTTAGCTCACATGCATGACATCATACTACTATCTATCATCCATTCGTGACACAGTTGTCCATCAGTACCTCGGCTCTTTCCTTACCTTTCATCTGAGACCTTAGTGCCTGGCTCATTCTCCAGGTCTTTCTCAATTATCATTCCTGTCACCATGCTATATAGCTTCAGCACATACACAGACAATCCATCCACTCCCCTGGCTTTTAACAATAATTTGTCCTTTGCTATTCAAACTTTCTTGCCTTTATCCCATCTCAACCATACACTCTGATGGCCATATTCTGGGTCCAGCCTACTTCCTTCAGCATGTGATTCTAATACTTATTCAATCCATCAAGTGTGTTTTTTCCATTTTATTATTTTTTAAGATTTTTGTTATTGTGAACCATGTTTTAAGTCTTTATTGAATCTGTTATAATATTGCTTCTGTTTTATGTTTTGTTTTTTTTTGCCCACAAGGCATGGGGGATCTTATCTCCTTGACCAGGTATTGAACCCTAACCCCCTGCTTTATAAGGCAAAGTCTTAACCACTGGTCTGCCAAGGAATTTCCAAGAATTTTAATTCACTTTGTCTCATCATCCTTCTCATTTTACTTGTTTCTTCCTTTCCCTGCTAGGTAGGATTCTTTAGTTCATTACTAGTGATCATTCCTTTGCATGGTCTATCAACAACTTGACCTTTGCAACCTACATATTAGTTCCCTATTGATGCCATGACAAATTACTATGAGCAGTGGTTTAAAGCAACACTCATTTACCATCTAATAAATTTATTGAAATTCCTTGAATTTCTCTGACCTCCTTTTCTAAATTTCTGCTTTTAAACATCTCCTGTGATTACCATGGGCCACCTAGATAATCACTTTTATCTTAAACTCTACTTAACCTTAATTACATCTGCAGTGTTTCTTTACCATCAGCTCAGTTTAGTCCCTCGGTCCTGTCCAACTCTTTGTGACCCCGTGGACTGCACCATACCAGGCCTCCCTGTCCATCACCACCTCCCAGAGCCTGCTCAAATTCATGTCCAAGTCGGTGATGCCATCTAGCATCTCTGCTCTCCTCTGTGGTCCCCTTCTCCTCCTGCCTTCAATCTTCTCCACAATCAGGATCTTTCCCAGTAGGTCAGTTCTTCACATTTGATGGCCAAAGTATTGGAGTTTCAACTTCAGCATCAGTCTTTCCAATGAATATTCAGGACTGATTTCCTTTAGGATGGACTGATTAGATCTTCTTGCTGTCCAAGGGACTCTCAAGAGTCTCCTCCAACACCACAGTTCAAAAGAATCAATTCTTTGGCACCCAACCTTCTTTATGGCCCAACTCTCACATCTATACATGGCTACTGGAAAAACTATAGCTTTGACTATATGGACCTTTACTGGTAATGTCTTTTTAATTTGTTGTCTAGGCTGATCATAGCTTTTCTTCCAAAGAGCAAGTATTTTAGTTTCATGGCTCTAGTCACCATCTGCAGTGAATTTGGAGCCCAAGAAAATAAAGTCTGCCACTGTTTCCACTGTTTCCCCATCTATTTGCTGTGAAGTGATGGAACTGGATACCATGATCTTTGTTTTCTGAATGTTGAGTTTTAAGCCAGCTTTTTCACCCTCCTCTTTCACTTTCATCAAGAGACTCTTTAGTTCCTCTTCACTTTCTGCCATAAGGTGTTGTCTGCATATCTGAGATTATTAATATTTCTCATGGCAATCTTGATTCCAGCTTGTGCTTCATCCAGCCCAACATTCTCCATGATGTACTCTGCATAAAAGTTAAATAAGTAGGATGACAATATATATCCTTGACATACTCCTTTCCCAATTTGGAACCAGTCTGTTGTTCCATGTCCGGTTCTAACTATTGCTTCCTGACCTGCATACAGATTTCTCAGGAAGCAGGTCAGGTGGTCTGGTATTCCCATTGCTTTAAGAATTTTCCACTGTTTGTTGTGATCCACACAGTGAAAGACTTTGGCATAGTCAATGAAGCAGCAGTAGATGTTTTTCTGGAACTCTCTTGCTTTTTCTATGATCCATCAGATGTTCATTTTCTTGACTGAAAAATCCCATGGAACCGAGGAGCCTGGTGGGCTATAGTCCTTGGGCTCACAAAACAGTAAGACACAGCTTAGTGACTAAACAACAACATTATTCTGAATTTGTGATGGCAGATGTTAAGAAGGACTCACCAGAACCCAACAGTCATTCTGCATTTTTCTAGACAAGTTTTGCTTCCAAACTCTCAAATGGCATATCACATGCTTTTCTAATTCCTCAAAACTCTAAACCCTTCCTAATATTCTACATCTAAATGATGACTTCAATTCTTATTTCACTGGGGGAAGGGGGTGTGTGTGGGGGGATAAATTTCAAAGTAATCAGAAGAAAATGACACTATTTCCCCATCACCCATCTGTCTGTATTTTTATGCATACACTCAGCCTCCCTGTTTTTATTTAATTCTCCCTGCTCTAATTTAATATCTACCTTCCATGAATACACTCAATCCCATCCTCTCTTGCCTATTTATAGCTTTCCTATTGCAGTTCCCCCCTCCTCGTATCCCTTTCTCTCTGTCTTGAATTGCTAACATCACTATAAAAATTTTCAGACATATCTTCCATACTAAAAAGGAAAAAAATTTCCTGGGACTTCACTGTGGTAAGGATATATGACTCCAGGTGCCATATAATTGTTAGAGCCATCTTTCCTTAAACAATGCTAGAACTTGCCTGGTAATGCATAAAAACCTAAGGAACTATCCCCACATTCAATGTTCAATAATTTGAAAATATTAATGATGTGAAATTTAAAAATGTTTCAGTGGCCTCCTTTTGTCCTCCCTCTACAATCTCACCAATCTGCCTCTGTTCTTAAATCCCATGAAATCCTGCATCAGCTCCCCACTTCTCTGCTCATCTTCATAGTGGAAACTTCTAGAAATTTGTCTGTACTTGCTAGCTTTCCTTCTGTAATAGTCATTTTCTCTTGAACCTGCCCCAGCCATGGTTTGTCCCTGCCATTTACTGATATTCCATTTCTCAAGGTGAATCTCTTATACAACAAATACAATGAACAATTCCCAATTCTCAGCAGCATCTGACACAGTTGATGAATGTCCTGTTTCTAAGACAACTTCTTTATTTATCTTCTGGATCCCTCTACCCTCCTAGGTTTTCTTGTGCCTGGGTCTGTCCTTGTTCAGTTTCCTTTGCTTGATTTCCCTTTCCCCTGACCTCTAAAGAGTGGACTTCCTCAGGACTTGGTCCTCAGTCATCTTCTGCTATCAACATTCTCTCAGTAGTTGAGCTAATTAATCCCAATGTTCTAAACGTCTTCTATATACAGATGACTCCCAGTAGATTTCTAGTTCTGACCTATCCCCTGCCCCTCCAGCTCTACACTGCTTTATAAATGCCCTACTTTACACCTCCACTTGGCTGTGTGATAAGGTTCTTAAAGTTAGCACATCTAAAATAAAACTCGTACTTCTCTCCATTTCCTCTCTCTTTTCCTCACCGCAATTCAATTCACTGCCTGTCCCATTGGGGCCAATGTTACAACCATTCACCCAGTTGCTCACAACAAAACTGAATTAGTCCCACTTTTCCAGAAAGCAGATCCACTAGGATATATATACTTATAGAAAGATGTACTTTTTATTTCTGTTCATACAATTGTAAGGGCTGGTAAGACTGGAATCTGCAAGGAAGACCAACAGGCTGGAGACTCAAGAGATAAGAAGATGTTGTTACTGGAGTACAAACACAGTCTGGAGTCCTTCTTCTGTTGGGGAAGCTTAGCCCAATCCCAAAGAAAGGCAATGCCAAAGAATGCTCAAACTACCACACAATTGCACTCATCTCACATGCTTGTAATGCTCAAAATTCTCCAAGCCAGGCTTCAGCAATACATGAACCGTGAACTTCCTGATGTTCAAACTGATTTTAGAAAACGCAGAGGAACCAGAGACCAAATTGCCAACATCCGCTGGATCATGGAAAAAGCAAGAGACTTCCAGAAAAACATCTATTTCTGCTTTATTGACTATGCCAAAGCCTTTGACTGTGTGGATCACAATAAACTGGAAAATTCTGAAAGAGATGGGAATACCAGACCACCTGAGCTGCCTCTTGAGAAATCTGTTTTCAAGTCAGGAAGCAACAGTTAGAACTGAACATGTAACAACAGACTGGTTCCAAATAGGAAAAGGAGTACGTCAAGGCTGTATATTGTCACCCTGCTTATTTAACTTATATGCAGAGTACATCATGAGAAACACTGGACTGGAAGAAACCCAAGCTGGAATCAAGATTGCTGGGAGAAATATCAGTAACCTCAGATATGCAGATGCCACCACCCTTATGGCAGAAAGTGAAGAGGAACTCAAAAGCCTCTTGAGGAAAGTGAAAGAAGAGAATGAAAAACTTGGCTTAAAGCTCAACATTCAGAAAACGAAGATCATGGCATCCAGTCCCATCACTTCATGGGAAATAAATGGGAAAACAGTGGAAACAGTGTTAGACTTTATTTTGGGGGGCTCCAAAATCACTGCAGATGGTGATAAGCCTCTTGAGGAAAGTGAAAGAAGAGAATGAAAAACTTGGCTTAAAGCTCAACATTCAGAAAACGAAGATCATGGCATCCAGTCCCATCACTTCATGGGAAATAAATGGGAAAACAGTGGAAACAGTGTTAGACTTTATTTTGGGGGGCTCCAAAATCACTGCAGATGGTGATTGTAGCCATGAAATTAAAAGATGCTTACTCCTTGGAAGGCAAGTTATGACCAACCTAGATAGTATATTCAAAAGCAGCGACATTACTTTGCCGACTGAGGTCCGTCTTGTCAAGGCTATGGTTTTTCCAGTGGTCATGTATGAATGTGAGAGTTGGACTGTGAAGAAGGCTGATTGCCGAAAAATTGATGCTTTTGAACTGTGGTGTTGGAGAAGACTCTTGAGAGTTCCTTGGACTGCAAGGAGATCCAACCAGTCCATTCTGAAGGAGATCAGCCCTGGGATTTCTTTGGAAGGAATGATGCTAAAGCTGAAACTCCAGTACTTTGGCCACCTCATGTGAAGAGTTGACTCATTGGAAAAGACTTTGATGCTGGGAGAGATTGGTGGCAGGAGGAGAAGGGGATGATAGAGGATGAGATGACTGGATGGCATCACTGACTCGATGAACATGAATCTGAGTGAACTCTGGGAGTTGGTGATGGACAGGGAGGCCTGGTGTGCTGCGATTCACGGGGTTGCAAAGAGTCGGACACGACTGAGCAACTGAACTGAACTGAACTGAACTGAGTCTTTATCCTGGGCTTTCAACGAATTGGATGAGGCCCACCCACACTATGCAGGGTAATCTGCCTTATTCGAAGTCTACTGACTTAAACATTAATCACATTTTTAATCTATCTTCACAGCAGTAACTAATGAAGTGAACATGATAATTAACTTTCACTGTTCACCCCTTGTCAATTTGGAACTCATATACATCTACATACACCATATTTAATCTCCAAATAAAGGGCATAGCAAGGTCATGCTTCTGCCTAACAGGATACAAAAATCCCATGTATAACCATAAACGCAGTACTGTTGTCCCTAGAATAGGATGCAAAGTCCTCAGCGGATGTTTACTTTTCACTTTGACATCCTACGGTTAAATACTATGATGTAAAGCCAATATATCTTATGTTGTATGATAAAGTGATAAAAAACCGCAAAGACATTATAATACATATAGAATATATATAATATATAAGGTAATATTTATAAATATGTTCATAGCAAAATAAGAAAAAATGCTTATGAGAATTATCGCCCTCATTTCTGTAACTGGTCATATCATATTTTCTAATACCTTCTTGTACTCCTCATTCTGTATGTCCTTTGCCTTTAGCAAAGACTGCATCAAGCAATGAATTTATACCTGGTAGGGTGACCCAAACTTTCATTCTTGAAGGATCTGGACCATTAGTTTTCATACCTGAATAGGGTTGTTGTAGCTTTCCATTGACTTTACACACAGGACATGGGAGGCCTGGAGACACTTTGCAGGATTTCCTGTATTCCACACACAGTCTTTCTTACCTCCACATGGAGCAGCAGTGCAGTTTCTCATTAGTAATAATAATTTAGCTGCCTGTCCCCAGTAGCTTCCTCTTTGCCTGTTGATTCAGAGGCAGGAGGAGTTCATGATAGCAGATGGTGGTCTAAACTTCTAGTTCAACAGAGTAATTATCTCTTGGTGAAACGCAATGACATTTTGGTCTCCTGGAATCAGTCCCAGTTCAGGGCTAGCATTCAATAACCCTCAAGAAGTCAGCTCATTTCTTTTTCCTCAATGCACAGGTACTCTGGTAGAAAGCTGTTGATCCTTTGGAAGAGACTGAGAGAAAGAGTAACTGAATACATTTTTGCCAGAGTACTAGAGTCCTTCCTGGAGGGTGGCCGGCCCCTCCTTCATTCATTCAAGGGGCCCTGAGCCTGGCCCTTGATATCGTGGGATCCAGTTACATTCATTGCACTTAAGTATTCCAATTCAGTGATAGCAGTTCCCTCTCTAATGTATGACCTACAGAGAAGAGTAATCCCAGAGCTTTTCAAGAATGTTGTGGGTCTTCTTGTGAATTTATTTCTCATATTTGTGAGAAGATATGAGAAAGTTCTGGAGAAAGATATGTCCTCTGTACTCTCCAAGGCTGGGTGACCAGGTCTTAAATGATAAATTCTTTCTAACTAACCCTTTGAATATCTTCCTCTACAGTATGTCAAGGCAATTCTGGCACTTAAATTCATTTACTTAAGCCCTCATTTGATTCATGTTGTATCCAACTGTTAAAACCCAACTGGTAAAGTTCTAACTCCCTAATTCTGTCTTCTCTGATTCTATGATCCTTGCACTGCTTTCAGTTAAGTTCAGTTACTCAGTCATGCCCAACTCTTGGTGACTTCATGGACTGCAGCACACCAGGCTTCCCTGTCCATCACCAACTCCACTCTTTGCCACACTTGTAATAATTATTCCCCCACGTGGTCCATGGATTTTTGTCTGTACCCATTGGAAAAATGATATCATTCTTGTAGAGTGTACTGAATCTCTTCATGAGACACACTTTGTACCTCACATTTAGGGACTTACAGAAACTCGAGTCTCACAGTAGGTCTAGAAACAAAGAATAGTAAAGAAATCAATGAAGTCTTGCAAGGCAACTACCTCAGGGGAGGCATTATAATTTTCTCAGGTAGAGCAGAGTTCACCTCCTCCCATGGGAATGGAACAGTTGTTCTCCTAGCAAAGAAGACTCATTGAAATTTCAGTGTTCTCAGCATCATCAGGGTCTTCCCATATGTCCCCATTCCAATTTTCAGGATACCATTCCTTCCCAGTTGATGCCTTCACTTTAACAGCAGACACCCTGTGAGGTTGGAAATTCAATTTGCATTGTAATTCAACTATTTCCAGGATGGAACTATGGGTTTGGTTTTCAGCAACCTCAGCCCTTTGGCTGCAAGTGATAGAAGTTTCTTTCAAGATAGATTTAGAAATTTTTAGATCATTTATGCTAGCCACAGAGTGGAGAGTTGAACCCCTGAGTACATACTTTTATTTCCTCACTTTGTTCAATACAATTAGGAGTAATTCGTATGTACCCATTGCTTGACAACAGTTTTCTGAGGTATCAAATGCATGGAAACTCATAAACTTATCTGAGTAATTAATTGTTTAGGAGTATCCAATGGTGATATTTTGTGAATTGCTCTTGCCACATTATACCAGGGACTATCTGTGCTCTTATTGTTAATGGAAATAGCTGTTAGTGCCTTCAATCAGATTCAGGAACCAGTCCCAAAAACTAGGTACCGTGGCCTAGCCAAGTTCACACATAAAATCCACCATCATAAAAAGCTACAAGACATCCTTGATGGATTTTACTCTTCCTGCACATCTGATTTTAATATGTCCTGCTTCTGATCACATATCACCTTCATCATTATCTCCATCCTAGTCCAAGTTGCCATCATTTCTCACCTCAGTTCTCTAAATGACCCCCTTTTGCTTTATTTGCTTTCACCTTGCCTTCTATCCCACTGACCTCTAGCTGTTTGCGTCCATTATTTATGAAATAACCGAAGTGGTTAAAGGCCTAAATCTAATCATCCCACTCATTGGCTCAAAAGCTCCAGCAGCCCCTATCAAACTCAGGATAAAACCCAAATTTCCTATCACTATCTGCAGCCCTGTGTTGTCTGGTTCTGCCTCATTTTCTCTGATTTCATTTCCCCACTCACCAGTATGTTTACTAACCCCTAATATCCAGCTGAAGGTGTTTTTGTTCCTTTTGCCTGGAAATCTTGTCTTCAGATGTTCTGATTCCACCTAGATCATAGCTCAAAAGTTACTCGTTCTAAGTCCTTTCAGAATCATCCTATTTAAACTTAACTGTATTATACAGTATTCTGTTATACCAATTACCTTTTTTTCAAGAAACTTATTGCTGTCTAACATTATATTACATATGTGTTTGTTTAATGTCTGCCTTCCCAACCAGAATAAAACCTCCAAGAGCACAGGGCCCTACACACCTTCAAAATACCAAGGTCCTAGAACTAGATCTAATATATAGTAATGCACAAATTTGGCAAATGAGTTAATGGCAATAATAATAGCACCCTAAGGTTAGCATTCATAAAGTTGTTGAGAGGGTTAAATTTGATAATGTACTTATGCCAGAGACTGCTAATTATCTCCTAATATCAGTTCTTCCTTCCTTCTTTATTGAATCTCCAATTTTTATTTGGGCACATCCCTTCTCAGAGTAAAGACTTCATTTCCCACCATGCCTTTCAATTAAGAATAATCATGTGACTAATTCCAGCCAATAAGGCACAAGAAAAAGTACTACTCAAAACTTCTGAGAAGAGTTAGGAAAAAAAGCAGGCGGGGTCAGAGCAGAAACTTCCCCTCCTTCTCTTCCCCTGCTGCCTAAATGTGAGCCTGACCGCTGGAGCTCCGGAAGTGCTCTGGCATCCAGCCTGAAGCAGGGGATAAACTCAAGGATCTGAAGAATAGAAGTCAACCGAGGAAGATCACAAGATACAAAATCCTGGATTCTTGCTACCACAAACTGACATATCATGTCTAGACCTACTACCTCTGGTCTGCTGAGTGTGAAGGAAACATAAACTTCTATCATTTTAAACTCATTTTTAATTTGAGGTTTTCTGTTCCTTGTAACTATACCTACTTCTAACAATTTTAACCTGCAAGTTGATCAAGACCAACTCTGGATCAGAGTAAGCCTCATAGTAAGCCTCCCATGTGTCAATTTGGTAAAGAACCTGCCTGTCAATGCGGGAGACACAGAGATGTAGGTTCCGTCCCTGGGTTGGGAAGATTCCCTTGAAGAAGGGCATGGCAACCCACTCCAGTATGCTTGCTGGAGAATCCCCATGAGCCTGGCAGGCTACAGTCCACAGGGTCCAAAGAGGCAGACACAGCTGAATTGCCTAAGCACACGTGCACCCACAAGTCTTGATGTCCTTTCCATTTGCTTTTTGTTATTCTCATTGCTTTAACTTTTTTCTATCTCTGTATCTCCTTGTCATTCATGTTGTTACTGTTATATATCATGTACTATGTCAAGTGCTGGGGATTAGGATGAGAATGAGATAAGCTTTAATTTAAAGGACATTGTGCTTTGAGGAGAGGAGAAATAAAGTTAGAATGCAATGTAAAATAGGTTTTAATATTTTAATAAAAACTATACCATGGGAAGGATGGCATAAGTCTTCCAGGAGGAACAGAGGCAGCTTCATTGCAGGAGGCAGAACTTGAACTGAGACTTAAATACGTATAGAAGACTATCTTGAGAACAAATGGTTAGGGAGGGCAGAGGGAAAAGCAGGAGGA
Source organism: Madoqua kirkii (assembly GCA_006408675.1). NCBI lineage: Eukaryota > Metazoa > Chordata > Mammalia > Artiodactyla > Bovidae > Madoqua > Madoqua kirkii. Next base: position 21,176 of record SJYC01103800.1, on the reverse strand, counting down.
ATGACTACAATAAGCTCCCCTGTTAGGTGAGCAGGAATGATTTGGATCTTACCAAAAAAACAAACAAACAAACAAAAAAAAAACAGAGGCTTTGTTGCCCCTAAGAAAGCCAAGGAGCCAAGGCTCTTTTCTTACCCAATGCATGCATGCATGCTAAGTCGCTTCAGTTGTTTCCGACTCTTTGCGACCCAGTGGACCATAGCCCACGAGGCCCCTCTGTCCATAGGATTTTTCAGGCAAGGATACTGGAACGGGTTGCCATGCCTCCCCCAGGGGAGTAACTGACCCAGGGATCGAACCTGAGTTTCCTGCCTTTCAGGCAGGTTCTTTACCGCTGAGCTACCAGGGAAGGTCTCCATACCCAATACTTCACTGCAAAAGTAAGGACGCTGTGTTTTAAAAAAGCTATTAGCACCGAACAGTTTGATGAAATGAAGAGTGATACCTTAGAAAGGAAGGATGTAGGGACTTCTTTGGTGGTCCAGTGTTTAAGACTTCACCTTCAACTGCAAGATGTGTGGGTTCAGTCCCTGGTCAGGGAACTAAGATCCCACATGCCTTGCAGCCAAAAAACCAAAATGTAAAACAGAAGCAATATTGCAACACATTCAATGAAAACTTTTTTTTTAAAGAATGGGCTTGTCATAAAAAAAAAAATGTTTAGAGTCAAGATTTTCAAAGCAGGCTGGATGGCATATCATGGGCATGGACTTGTTGAGGGAAGGAAGAGGGGATTTGCAAGAAAGAGAACATGCATGTGTGCGTGCTGAGCACTTTAGTCATGTCTGACTTTTTGCAACCCTGTGGACTGTAGCCCACCAGGCTCCTCTGAACATGGGATTCTCCAGGTAAGAATACTGGGTGGGTTGTCATGCTCTCCTCCAGGGGATCTTCCTGACTCCGGGACTGAAGCTGTGTCTCTTACGTGGTGAAGAACCTGACTGCCTATGCAGGAGACTTAGATTCGCATTTGATCCCTGAGTAGGGAAGATTTCCCCTGGAGGAGGCATGGCAATCCACTCTAGTATACTTGCCTGGAGAAATGCATCAACTGAAAAGGAATGAGAATATGAAAATATATAAATTAGAAAGGTCTTCCAGTCTTATTGCCTGGAAAATCCCATGGATGGAGGAGCCTAGTAGGCTACAGTCCATGGGGTCGCAAAGAGTCAGATTTTACTTTACTTTCCTAGGGAAACACAACTACTAAAGGCAATGATTTCAAAAGTAGTTTGTAAAAATTAAGCTGTAAGTACTACCTATTCTATCCCTTACATTGATAAGCTGGAAGTTTTAAGATAGTATTCAACTGACAATTTTCAGAGCAATGATTTTGCATAAATTTTGAGATCCTTCAGTTCAGTTCAGTCGCTCAGTCGTGTCCAAATCTTTGCGACCCCATAAAATACAGCACACCAGGCCTCCTTGTTCATCACTATCTCTCAGAGTTCACTCAGACTCAGTCCTTCGAGTCTGTGATGTCATCCAGCCATCTCATCCTCAGTTGTCCCCTTCTCCTCCTGCCCTCAGTCCCTCGCAGCATCAGAGTCTTTTCCAATGAGTCAACTCTTTGCATGAGGTGGCCAAAGTACTGGAGTTTCAGCTTTAGCATCATTCCTTCCAAAGAGATCCCAGGGCTGATCTCCTTCAGAATGGACTGGTTGGATCTCCTTGCAGTTCAAGGGACTCTCCAGAGTCTTCCCCAACACCACAGTTCAAAAGCATCAGTTCTTCAGCGCTCAGCCTTCTTCATACTCCAACTCTCACATCCATACATGACCACCGGAAAAAGCATAGCCTTGACTAGACAGACCTTAGTTGGCAAAGTAATGTCTCTGCTTTTGAATATGCTATCTAGGTTGGTCATAGCTTTCGTTCCAAGGAATAAGCGTCTTTCAATTTCATGGCTACAATCACCATCTGCAGTGATTTTGGAGCCCCCCAAAATAAAGTCTGACACTGTTTCCACTGTTTCCCCATCTATTTCCCATGAAGTGATGGGACCAGATGCCATAATCTTCGTTTTCTGAATGTTGAGCTTTAAGCCAACTTTTTTGCTCTCCTCTTTCATTTTCATCAAGAGGCTTTTGAGTTCCTCTTCACTTTCTGCCATAAGGGTGGTGTCATCTGCATATCTGAGGTTATTGATATTTCTCCTGGCAATCTTGATTCCAGCTTGTGATCCTTACACCACCCTAACTATATGTGCTTTGTATGTAGCCTGGAAAATCCCATGAACGGAGGAGCCTGGTGGGCTGCAGTCCTCTGGGTTGCTAGGAGTCGGACACGATTGAACGACTTCACTTTCACTTTTCACTTTCATGCATTGGAGAAGGAAATGGCAACCCACTCCAGTGTTCTTGCCAAGAGAATCCAAGGGACAGGGGAGCCTGGTGGGCTGCCGTCTGTGGGGTCGCACAGAGTCGGACACGACTGAAGCGACTCAGCAGCAGTGGAAGTCAGAGGGGAAGGGGAAAAGCACTAAGACAGCAAAATAAGGATGGGGAGTTGGGATTTCCTGCGTAAGACGTGGCTCATGCTGTGGAATCAGTGCTTTTGATGATTCCTAATCTGGACCCTCAGGTCCCTTTGCCATTGTCTGTTTAACCTCCTCAAACTACCTGAAGTTACAATTGCAAAATGCTCTGGACATTTTCTTAACCTGTAACACTGAATTTAGCATTCACATACAGATTCTCTCATACCGATTCTTGATGTATATATTGATAGTCTCACATCAGCAATTATTTAAAAGGTAATTTTTAATGTCTTAACATTTACTTTTCTATGAAAACTCATCTCTGAAAATATAATGGAAATCAGTCAGAAAATATTATTGGGCCTATACAATTCTGATTTACAGATTTCAAATTTCAAGAAATAAAAACTAAACAAAGAAAAATACCCCACAAAGTTATCCCTATTGGGATTGGTTTCTGGGATTGAAAAGAAAGGGAAAAATAACATTTGCTTAGTATTAATCTATTATAATGTATCTCTCACCTTAGCTTCTCTTTGCCACATTCTAAAGCAGCAATCCTTCTCATTGACTGTATAATTCCAATATTTCTTTGGAGGAATATGCAATAGTTGGTAATTGCATGCATTCTAAAGCATCTGATTTTATGCCCCCCAAATGCATGATTTACTTTGGATGATAAATATGGCTATGAAATGGAGTGTTTCTGCCATTCACAGATCAAACGCAACTGGGGAGGAATAACTCAGATGCATCCTGATGTTTTATATTTCCAGGCACTAATATTTGCTTCACACCGTATGTCACAGTCACACAAGAATGTGAGAAAGTAGAACAGCCAAGTGGCTTTCTCCACCAGCATCTGGTCTTCTAAAGAAGCCTTGCATGTCAGAGATTCATGTTTAAATCTCAAGGTAGGTGGGGTAATAAAAACCCTTAGTTAGAGGCAACACAGGGAAGGCTGGAAAGCCTTCTCCCAGTCCTCACACTGGCATCAGTGAAGACTGTGATAATCTCAATGAAGTTAAGCAGACAGACCCCTTAGTCCGCTGGACCTTCCCTGAAAAGCCACACGCAGTGTCATTCGCAGAGTAGAAAAGAGAACCAGATGTCAGCCTTTTAAATGGTGGCTGTTCTTCCAATGTTCTGACTCTTAGACATGTTCAAGGCAGGCAGCCCTGGAGATGCCACAGCCACCTAAGGAACAAAGGCAACATCCTCTTCCTGAACCTGGGCTGGCCAGTCTCCACAGAAAAAGATCAAGACCAATTACAGTGTCTTGTAATGGGCTAAACTGTTGGGATTAACAACACATGCTGTCCAATCCTTTAACAAGGGAGACGGAGATATGCTTTTATACTCCCCTGAAGGAATAAATTAGCCATATCTATTCTTTCCATTTCTTCACATGCTCCTTATTCTCTGAGTCAGCTACTAACCTCACCACTTCATCTAAGCTACCCCCTAGTTCTCAAACAGCCGCCAGACAAGCTAAACTTCACATACCCTTTTCTGTCTTTATTTTGCTTCATGACAGCATTTGACATTGCCGCGCTCTCTTTTTCATCATTGTGTGAGATGTTATGCTTCTCTGCTTTTCTAGATCTTTTTCGGTTTTGTTAAATTTGATGATTAGTTCACTTTTTCTAGACCCTCAAGTTTGGTTGTTTTCTGAACTTCTGATGTTTGGTAAAGAAGGTCTTTGCCTTCTTCCTTCCATCTATGTTCTCTTCCCAGGTGATCTGTTGTTCGATCGTTCGGTTGCCTCCTGCTCTTTGCGACCCCATGGACTGCAGCATGCCAGGTTGCCCTGTCCTTCACTATCTCCTGGAGCTTGCTCAAACTCCAGTCCATTGAGTCAAGGATACCATCTAACCATCTCATCCTCGGTCTTCCCCTTCTCTTCCTGCCTTCAATCTTTCCCAGCACCAGGGTCTTTTCCAGCGAGTCAGCTCTTTGCCAGGGCTCAGATAATGAGTCCCTATCAAATATCTAGTCCACCATCATCTACATATGGGTTGTCCTGGTGTCTTCTTTGCCCCTCCAGGTAAATTGCTCACCTTTCTTCATCCTGTTCTAGGCCCTGGGAAGTTGCTTTCTATAAACTGCTTCTTTGGTCCTTTGGTTAATGGTTTGTTTTTGTCAAGAAGGATATCAGCAGGAAATTGGATCCTGGGAGGAGAAAGAGGTAAGATGCTGTTATCTTTTCTGGCTTCTTACATGCTCAGTTCTGGATTGGAGTGGTCAAAGACCTTCCTGGTAGGCAACCTGCTCTGACAGTGATAGCTCTTGGAAGGTTCCAGTAACTCTTCCTCTCCCTTTACACTTTGAGCCTCGGGAGCAGCTTTCTGTTGTGCTCATTCCAGAGTATTCCCCAACTCTTGCTGTGTTCCCTGAACCCAGCCAACAACTTTGTAAATAGTTCACTCATTAAAGTCCTTTCAGGTGACTTCTTTCCAGGATGCCATCTGCTTGCTGCCAGAACCCTGACCCACATGCTGAGATCACCCCAATCTGCATTTCAGGTCGCTCTCTCTACGCTAAGATCAAGATCCATAAAAGGAATGACCATGCCTACTAAAAGGTCTATTTAAAATTTCTGTGCCACGCTGTGTTTAGTTGCATCTGACCCTTTTGACCCCATGCACTGTGGCCCACCAGGCTCCTTCGTCCATGGGGATTCTCCAGGCAAGAGTACTGGAGTGGATTGCCATGACCTTCTCCAAGGAATTTTCCACTGCAGGGATCAAAAGCAAGTCTGTCGCACTGCAAGCAGATTTTTTACCATCTGAGCCACCAAGGAAGCCCAAGAAAACTGGAATGGGTAGTCTATCCTTTCTCCAGGGGATCTTCCCAACCCAGGAATTGAAACAGGGTCTCCTGCATTGCAGGCAGCTTCTTTACCAGCTGATCTACCGGGGAAGCCCGTTTAAAATTTCTAGAGGTGTATATACTAACGTGGCCAACAATGAACATGTCAGTTCCTCCCCTTCTTTCTCTTTGTTTGCCTATTTAGCAAAGGACATTGCTATTTGAAAAACTTTTTCAAGCCAGAACATCATCTTTAACTCCTTTATTTTCTTCAGTTTCCCCATCCAATTGAATACTAAATTTTACTGAGTCTGTTCTAAATATTTCTTGAAGCCAGCCATTTCTACCAACCTTACAGCTTCTATGCTAGACCAGAGTACCTTCATCCTCTGTCTAGTCTCCCTTACATTTTTCACAGGGAAGCCAGAGTGATCTTTCTAAGAAGAAAATGTCATTACATCAAAACTCTATTTAAATACCTTTAAAATGGATCACCATTGCCTTCGGATAAAATCTGGCCTTGTTAACCATGGTTGTGGGCTCGGCCACTACCTGACTCCTACACCAGCATAACATTCATTATGCTCTGCTGTAATTTGTTATCAAAATGTCACCTGCCTCTGTTAAAGATCCACAGGCCAAGTGTTACTGGTTGAGTAGTATCCCTCCAAGGGACTTCCCTGGTGGCTCAGCAGTAAAGAACCCACTTGCAATGCACGTGATCACACCCGAGCCACAGGAGACTTGGGTTTGATCCCTGGGTCAGGAAGAACACTTGGAGGAGGGCATGGCAACCCACTCCAGGATTCTTGCTAGAGAATCCCGTGATATGAGGAGCATGGAGCGCTACAGTCCATAGGGTCACAAAGAGTCAGACACGACAGAAGTGACTGAGCACACACACACAATATCCCTCCAGATTTATGCACTGAAGTTCTAATTCCAAGTACCTCACCCAGAATGTGGCCTTATTTGGAAACAGAGTGCTTGAAGATATAATTAGTTAAGACGAGGCCTTTCCTGGAATAGTTGTTATTGAGCGTGTGAGTGCAGTTGTGTCCGACTCTTTGTGACCTCATGGACTATAGTCCACCAGGCTCCTCTGTCCATGGAATTTTCCAGGCAAGAATATTGGAGTGGGTTGCCCTTTCCTCCTCCAGGGGATCTTCCCAACCCAGGATCAAACATGCATCTCTTGCACCTCCTGCACTGGCAGGCGGATTCTTTACCAACTGCGCCACCTGAGACGGCATTCCTGGAAGACAGAGGGGGCTTTCATCCAGTATGACTGGCGTCTTTATATAAAGGAGAACATGCACAGAAACACAGAGCCATGTACAGGAGAGGTGATGAAAAAGGGCACAGGAAGAAGATGGCCATCTGCAAGCCCGGAAGAGAGGCCAGAACAAAGCTTCCCCTCGCAGCCCTCAGAAAGAAACAGTGCTGTGGACAGCTTGCTTCTCTAGCCTCCAGAAGTTTGCAGCACCTCCTTTTCCTGTTGTTTAAGCCACCTAGTTTTTTATCCTTTGTTACAGCAGCCTTAGCAAACTAATAGACTGGGAAGCATGTCTGGCTAGTAATTCTGGCTTCCCACATCTGTGGCAGTGTCTCAAACATAGACTGCAGGTTTTCTATAAATATTTGCTGAGTGATTGAATAAATTCCTATAGTTACTGTGAAGTAAAATTACATATCTGGCACATGCTGCTGCTGCTGCTGCTGCTAAGTCGCTTCAGTCGTGTTCGACTCTGTGCGATCCCATAGACAGTAGCCCACCAGGCTCCCCCGTCCCTGGGATTCTCCAGGCAAGAGCACTGGAGTGGGTTGCCATTTCCTTCTCCAGTGCATGAAAGTGAGAAGTGAAAGTGAAGTCACTCAGTCGTGTCCAACTCCTAGCGACCCCATGGACTGCAGCCCACCAGGATTCTCCGTCCATGGGATTTTCCAGGCAAGAGTACTGGAGTGGGGTGCCATAGGTTAGACCAATTTGATGAAGCTTAGTTATGGTTCAGTTCAGTTGCTCAGTCATGTCCAGCTCTTTGCGACCCCATGAACCACAGCACGCCAGGCCTCCCTGTCCATCACCAACTCCCAGAGTCCATCCAAACCCATGTCCATTTAGTCGATGATGCCATCCAGCCATCTCATCCTCTGGGGTCCCCTTCTCCTGCCCTCAATCATTCCCAGCATCAGGATCTTTTCCAATGAATCAGTTCTTTGCATTAGGTGGCCAGAGTATTGGAGTTTCAGCTTCAACATCAGTCCTTCCAATGAACACCCAGGACTGATCTCCTTTAGAATGGACTGGTTGGCTCCTTGCAGTCCAAGGGACTCTCAAGAGTTTTCTCCAACACCACAGTTCAAAAACAATTCTTCAGTGCTCAGCTTTCTTCACAGTCCAACTCTCACATCCATACATGACTACTGGCGGGGGCGGGGGGGAACCATATCCTTGACTAGACTTTTGTTGACAAAGTAATGCTGTCTAGGTTGGTCATAACTTGCCTTCCAAGGAGTAAGTGTCTTTTAATTTCATAGCTGCAGTCACCATCTGCAGTGATTTTGGAACCCCCCAAAATAAAGTTTGACACTGTTTCCACTGTTTCCCCATATATTTCCCATGAAGTGATGGGACTGGATGCCATGACCTTCGTTTTCTGAATATTGAGCTTTAAGCCAACTTTTTCACTCTCCTCTTTCACTTTCATCAAGAGGCCCTTTAGCTCCTCTTCACTTTCTACCATAAGGGTGGTGTTATCTGCATATCTGTCATTACTGATATTTCTCCCAGTAATCTTGATTCCAGCTTGTGTTTCTTCCAGCCCAGCATTTCTCATGATGTACTCTGCATATAAGTTAAATAAGCAGAGTGACAGTATACAGCCTTGACGTACTCCTTTTCCTGTTTGGAACCAGTCTGTTGTTCCATGTCCAGTTTTAACTGTTGCTTCCTGACCTGCATACAGGTTTCTCAAGAGGCAGGTCAGGTGGTCTGGTATTCCCATCTATTTCAGAATTTTTCACAGTTTATTGTGATCCCCACAGTCAAAGGCTTTGTCATAGTCAATAAAGCAGAAATAGATGTTTTTCTGGAATTATATTGCTTTTTCAATGATCTAGCGGATATTGGCAATTTGATCTCTGGTTCCTCTGCCTTTTCTAAAACCAGCTTGAACATCTGGAAGTTCACGGTTCACATATTGCTGAAGCCTGGCTTGGAGGATTTTAAGCATTATTTTACTAGTGTGTGAGATGAGTGCAATTGTGCAGTAATTTGAGCATTCCTTGGCATTGCCTTTCTTTGGGACTGGAATGAAAACTGACCTTTTCCAGTCCTGTGGCCACTGCTAAGTTTTTCAAATTTGCTGGCATATTTACTGTAGCACTTTCACAGCATCATCTTTTAGTTATGGTGGTGTCATTAAAATCTGAAACCAAGCAGAAAATTGAAGGACAGTGTTTTATAGTCCCCTTCATTCAAGACTAATTAATCAAGCAGGAGCAAATGTTTCATTAGAAAAAAAATAATAACACTGAGGATAATGACTCAGCTAGAGTAACATATTTTAAAATATTATTAACTTATTTTTAAAATATTGTATCAGGTCTTACCTGGTGGTATAGTGGTTAAGACTCCAAACTTGCAAGAGAGAGGAAGAGGGCTCAATCCCTGATCAGCGGACTAGAATCCCATATGCTCCATAAAGTGAGTGAAGTTACTCAGTCGTGTCCGACCCTTTGCGGATCCATGGACTGTACCAGGCTCCTCTATTCATGGGATTTTCCAGGCAAGAATACTGGAGTGGGTTGCCATTTCCTTCTCCAGGGGATCTTCCTGACCCAGGGGTCAAACCTAGGTCTCCTGCATTGCAGGCAGAGGCTTTACCTTCTAAGCCATAGTAGTGCAGCCAATAAAATATATACATAAAATACTATATCAGCTTTACCTTGATGCTTCAGGAGCCCTTCAGATTTTACTTCTGTAAATAATAGAGAGTGCTTATGGTCAATAGGGACTTAAGCACAGAGGGGAGAAGAGTTTGAGTGGGTCTTTTTTCATTTTTACTTATGTTAGAGGTACTAGGGAAGGGAGGTGATTGAGTAGCTCCTTTTTGAGTTTCTCTCTTCATAAGTCAAGCCTAAGAGTTTCAACTTCCCCAACAGAGTACTTAGAGGCTGAAGTTGGGTAACCCTGTTAAAATTTCATGAACTGCATCAGATTTATTGGTTCATTCAGCTTTTTTTAGTGCCCCTAAGGTTGAGGTGGTTCAGGTGAGGTATGGCATGTGGATTTCTTAATGAACAGTGAATTCTGTAAGTTTGTGTGTACTCTGAAAAGCCCACATCTCTTAACCCAATATCACTTGTTAAAGTTAGGTTATATCTTAGAAACTGGTGCCTCCTTGCCATTGGGGGCATTGGCAGTTGGCACTTCATAAATTAAACAGTCCTCTTTAATTAAATAAAGACCTGTCATGGTGTGAAGTGGTGAATATGATTTGAATTAAATTGTATTCTGAATGGTCATGTCTAAAAATTTCAGCAGCCTAATAAAATAAATTAGTAGTGACCTTGTACTTGGTGACACCAGTGACCTCTTCTAATCCCGATTCTTCAGAGGAGTCACATCTGCGACACTGATGCATATTCTATCAAGTGTTACCAAGCTGCTGCCTTCAGAGAATGGCGAGTACTTGAATTTAGCCACTCTTAATAGCATTTTTCTTATGAGTTTCTCTTTTCCAAACCCATAGCATAAATCAAGCCTGTGTGTGCTCAGTTGCTTCAGTCGTGTTCGACTCTTTGCAACCCCATGGACGGTTGTATGCCTGGCTCCTCTGTCCATGGGATTCTTCAGGCAAGAATACTGGAGTGGACTGCCATGCCCTCCTCCAGGGATCTTCCAGACCCAGGGGTCGAACCCTCCTCTCTTGTGTCTCCTGCCTAGGCAGGTGGGCTCAGCACCACTAGTGCCACTGGGTAAGCCCCAACCAAGCCTTTGAAGTGAAAGTGAATGTCGCTCAGTCCTGTCTGACCCTTTGCAATCCCATGGCCCATACAGTCTGTGGAATTCTCCAGGCCAGAACACTGGCGTGGGTAGCCTTTCCCTTCTCCAGGGATCTTCCCGACCCAAAGGTTGAACCCAGGTCTCCCAAGAATTTGTGGGAAAATTCTTTACCAACTGAGCCGCCAGGGAAGCCCAAGATACTGGAGTGGGTAGCCTATCCCATCTCCAGTGGATCTTCCTGATCAAGGAATCAAACTGAGGTCTCCTGCATTGCAAGTGGATTCTTTATCAACTGAGCTATCAGGGAAGCCCAACCAACCCTCTAAGTGCATTCAAAGTTCATCATGCTATACTAAGATAACTATATAACCACAGCCAAATCCTCTACCAAGGGATGCTTAATGATCTGAACTTTGTATTTTATTTTTAATTTGTGTGTGTGTGTATATATATATGTATATAAATGTATTTGTGTGTGTGTGTGTGTGTGTGTGTATAAATGTATTTATTTGGCTGCACATGCAGTCTTCAGTCTTCATTGTGGTGTGCAGGATCTTTGGTTGTGGCATGTGGGATCTAGTTCCCGAACAGGGATTGGACCTGTCCCCCTGCATTGGAAGTGCTTTGCCTTATCCACTGGACCACCAGGGAAGTCCCTTGCACTTTCTTTAAGCAATAACTCTGGCCACAGCATGTGGCCAACTCTCAAGCAGAGAGGTCCTTATCCATATTCCTGACCTATACCCTGAGCTCTATCATCTCACCACTACTGGAATTCATTTCCCAGCACTCCATTGGAGTTATCACTTTCTAGAATACTCCATGCCCTTGTCCTGATGATTAACAAAAACTTTCTGCCATGACATTGGCTTCTGCCCCAGTTTCTGCCCTGCACATGGCACCGCACGCTGTACTACCTTTCCTTCAGCCAAACAGGTCCCTATGCTTCTTCATGCTATTGGCCATGTGATGAAAATTTCCCCAGCCCAAGAAATGGAAAATCAGATAACAATGAAAGCAATAACCCCTGATTTGTTGCTTGTCCAGAGCTCCCTTTTTACTATCCATAGTCCCTTAGAATCCTCATTTACAAACTTGGGGAAACGAGTTGATGCCATGATTGTTGCTCTGTGGTTATTACCTTAAGTCAGAGCAGTTCAGTCGCTCAGTCATGGCTGTCTCTTTGTGACCCCATGAACCACAGCATACCAGGCCTCCCTGTCCATCACCAGCTCCCGAAGCTTATTCAAACTCATATCTATTGAGTTGGTGATGCCATCCAACCATCTCATCCTCTGTTGTCCCCTTCTCCTCCTACTTTCAATCTTTCCCAGCATCAGGGTCTTTTCAAATGAGTCAGTTCTCTGCATCAGGTGGCCAAAGTATTGGAGTTTCAGCTTTAGCCTCAGTCCTTTCAATGAATATTCAAGACTAGTTTCCTTTAGGATGGATTGGTTGGATCTCCCTGCAGTCCAAGGGACTCTCAGGAGTCTTCTCCAACACCACAGTTCAAAAGCATCAATTCTTCCCCACTCAGCTTTCTTTATAGTCCAACTCTCACATCCATACATGACCACTGGAAAAACCATAGCTTTGACTAGATTATATATAAGAAAATTATATACCTTAAGTCAGTGGTGTATGATTTTACAAAAGCTTATAAATGTTACAGAATATTTCTTCCACCATCAAGATATTTTATATTCCTCCTATTAGTTCATTCTCCTATCATCGTAGCAATCAGAGGACTGATCAGTACCACTTCTCCCTAGAAAACAAATTTGGAGGCAACTGTCCTGAAAAAAAAAAAATCATCTGTAGTGTCAGTCCTTGCTTGCAGGTAGAAATTTGTTTTTGTTTGTTTGCTACCTTGCAAATAAGTGATTCCAAGCAAGTCATCTAATTCAGTCATTCATCTCAGAGAAACTGCTCAGAGTTTAAGAGGCAGGTGAAGGAGACAAAGGCCCAGGATAAGAGTGGGAAAGGAATTTGACTAATTTAAAATGTCTGTGCCTCTGAAACACCAGAAGCCTTTGACAGCTTCACACCTTTGTCATGGTAAACCTCTCAGCTCCTCGCTGTTCAGCTGGTGTTTTCAGGTCCAGATATCCTTGAAGCAATCATTAAAGCAAGCATCTAATCAGCATGAAATAAAATAATTGCATCTAAAAATCCTTAGATATTCTTAATTCTGAACACTTGGAGCTTTTAAAATACATGCAAAAGTAATTTGCTTTTGAGTTTTGATATGAATTAAGAGAGACTCTTGCATGATACAAATTATTAACAAAGATTTCAGTATCAATAAAATATAGGATTAAAAGATGATTAATTTTTAAAAAGATAAACCTTCAGTTTATTTAACCTTTCTAACCAAAAGATATGGACAATTACCTCTAAAAGAAAGGGCATTATTAATAATTATGACATTTAGAAGAATTTGAAAAAGAAGAGAAACAGTTTCTAGTGGACCAAATTCTTTAAAATACAGGTAAATTTGATATAGCAAAAAACATTATGAACTCAGTTTTTTAAAAAATAAATAAGTAAAGATAATTCAGTGTTTACCTTTTAATAAAATATTGATGGTCAGGATGACAAAATGCACCATAATTAAATTTGCCTATAGAGAAGAAAGATCATGCCTTTCCATGTTCTTTTTTCAGTCACTGGAATAATTATACAATAGTGTATAAATCAATAATATGCTGTATACATCTGCCTTCATAGACCATCAAGCCCAAAAGCCTGCTTATGATTTGGTTGGTCAACACTTTTCTCAGTTTTCAAGAAGAAAGTGTAAGATACAGAAAAAGCTTTCTCTCTGACATGCTGACTTCCAAAGTAATGTCTGCACAGAGCCTCCAGGGAAGCTTGGGAACTGGAACTCTTTTTCCATTAGCAAAGGAAAATTGAAGAGAATTATCAGTAGTGGCTCAATTAATCCAAGTACAGCAGCAAACACATCCTAGTAGCTGGAGTAAGAAATAGAGGATCTCGGAAATACATTTCCAGGCCCCAAACTTGAAAACTGAGCTAGCTTGGGCAATTCCACATGCCTTACCTGTCCTTCAGGTCTCCCCACTGTAAAAATAAACATGTGAGGTATAATTTAGTTCCATTACATGGCAAGGGTTTAAAATACTGACCTATCAACACCATTCATGGACCTGAGCAAAGAGAGGGCCTCGAGACTGACAAGGCTATTAATTGCTGGTTACCTCCTACATTAAGCATGTACTCCTCAGGTCTTTCATGATTTCAAGAAGATTTTCATGTATCAGTCTTTATTTTCAGATAGTTCTGCTCTTCTGGATGGCGGAATGTTCGTCAGTGTAGTTGAGACATTTTTTTTTTTTTTAATTGGAAGCTAATTACTTTCCAATATTGTAGTGGTTTTGGATAGAATCAGTTTCAGTTCTAAGTCTCCCTTGAGAGGCACTCACATCTCCAGGGTTCACGTAAGCTGATTGCAAGGAAGTCTCTTGAGTAAGGATCCTTGGGCCATGTGCATGTATTTTAGCCTCTAGCTGGGATTCCACTGAGTCAATAGCTTGTTAACATTGTTTTAAGAAGCTCTTGAATAGCGAAGCTCCAAATAACATCTAAATGATCATTTGTGAGGCACGAGGGAGAGTGTCGCTGTCTCTACTGATCCCTCACAGGTCAAGGCCAGCCCTGACAAAGCCCAGGGTGAAGCTCTCACCTTAGAGAAAAGACTTGGCACCCCCAGCAGCGCCATCCCAGTGGCAACAGAAAAGCCCAGCCCCAGGGCAGACACTGCTCTTCATGACAGCAAATTTCTTTTGCTTCCCCTTAACTGATGAAACAATACCTGTCTCTTCTTTTTTCAATCAAAATGCAGGTTAAATTTCATCATGCATCATGGGGCTTTGAAAGCACTGTCGAGTTCTCACAAAGCTCAGTGAGGAACATCATTGGTTTATTTCCATGTGGAAAGCCACGCTGCCTTCCTGGTCTTGACTCTGCACACGCTCTTTCCTCTGTTTGCGATGCCTTTCTCCTTTTTCACTCGAATAAAGCCCAATCCTAAAGAAGAAAAGCCTTCTTTCAAAACTTGCCACCTCCCAGACGGGTTGAGTGTCCATGTCTGGGTACCCAAGCCTTGCTGTTACTCCTATCTCATAGCACTTCCCCATTGTGAATATAATGCTGGTTCACTCTTTTGGTCGCTGGACTGTGACCTCCCTGAGGCAGAGGACAGATGGCATCAGCTTGGTTTCCATAAGGTCTTTAGACTCAGTGCTTAGCAGAGAGATGTACTAAAATGTTTGTTGAATTAATGTACTTAGCGTTGTCCAGTAATACATGATCTCAGGAAATAATCTAATTTAGATTTACATAACCTGTGTAATTAGTTCAGCATTTTAGTCATGTACTCTAGCCTGAAGATAATGGATTATCTTTAAACTCTTACTTTTCCGGGGTTGACCTCTGACTCAAATATGCTTTCTTGTAGCCGTACTTTGTTCACATTCATCTTCTTTATTAGACGTTGAGAAGAGACTGAGCCCAACTGCCTGTGGCTAGCAGGCAAAACAATAAATACTTTTGAATAAATAAACAATCAAATATGAAAAGATGACTGATGATGCCCATGGCTAGGCAGAGGGCATGGCTATGGACTGACTCAATAGCTATGCAATTAATCAAATAGCAGTGATAACTGGCGTAAAGAAAGGCAGAATAAGGTTGGAGCTGGAATAAGGAGAGTGCAAAGCTAATAATGAAAACCTTTCCACAGACTAAATAATACTAGTCACATTCAGGGTTAAAAAAAGTTATCTGTTATATAAAGATATTGGAATAAAAATAGGGCATGTGGCCCTCCAGTACAGAAAAGTTAACACTTTGTTTATTGCTAAAAGAAGTTTTTGTTCGGCTGAGAATTTAAAAAAAAAAAAAAAAAAAAGCTGAGCTTTCCCAAGGCAGGGAATGGAAGAGAGCCAGTCTAAAGAGCAGATTTGCAGTGGGTAGCTTTCAAAGATAAGGGTGTGCTGCTCAGACATGGGGCAAAAGGGAATGAATGGAGATGTGATCAGTTCCATCCATGGAGAGCTTCCTGAGAATCATGGAGAAGTGAGGAAACAGGTGTTTTCATTTCCAAGCAAGTTGGCTTCTTTTTCAAATCTGGCCCATTGCCTGATAGGACAGAGAATCTCCTTAGAGGCCCAAAGCACTCAGCCCAGATGCTTTGACAATTCTTGCATACCTCTCCATTTCATCAAAGCTCCCAGACATCAGAGCATTTGTATTGCATCAACTGAAGACCAGCCCCTGTCTCCTGAGGCTTATGTGGTCTTAGGATGCACAAACACTGGGAAACACAGGCGAATTATCAGCCAAGGTGGCCCACGATGCAGCCAATCATGATTACCAGCAGAGCCCTCCTAATACCAGTACATGCTTTATTAAGGGAAATTAAAAAGCCATTCAGCTGTGAAAGCCATTTCCCATTGGATTGTTGCCAGCCCCAAACTGCAGTTACGCAGACCCAAGTTAGCAGCAACACAGTCACATATACACCCTTCAGATAAAGCTCAGGAACCATATGATTTAGCACTGAATCCCAGTAAATAACTAGAAATGTTTTTCCTTCATCCCCTTCCTCTTGTTGGCCAACAGGTATAACAAGCTGACTGAGTCTGCAATCAGCTCCATCAAAAAGTGAGGATAAAAGAGGAAAAGGCAGAAAGATTTTCTGCCATCTAACTGACAGAGCATCCCCAGGGAAATTTGCAGAGGAGGAAAACATTGTTGAGAATTACTACAATATACTACTTTTCATCAAAGATTCTTACTGTGATTGAAACATATTAATAAGCTTCCTTCTCAAATTCCAGGCTCAGGATTATAAAGTATTTACCATTAGAATAGGTTTGTAGAAGACCATGCATCTCCTATCCAGACCAGTACTAACTCAATCCCTCATGCATGGGAAAACTGTATCACTACTTTTATTTTTTCCCCTACAGCCTGTAAGCCAGAGAGAAAATTCAGGATGGCTTATGTCCACATCTCTGCTCTCTAAAATTTGAGATATGCTAGAAAGCCTGTTGTGGGGGAAACTTCAAAGGCATGCAATGGAAAAAAGAAGGAGCATAGAAACTGGAGAGCAATATGGTAGGAATCGCTGATGGCCATTTTACCAAATGGATTCAAGCAGTGTACTCTATTATCCCTAATGAGAGATTAATTAATATCATTCATGCTTAATAGGTATTTAGGAACACTGCAAGACTTTAGGAAGTCAAAATTATTTGGTTGCCTTTCTTCTGTCTTAGAAGTCATCTCTAAATGGATGGTTTCCTTGTGCCTGCCTCGATTTCAGTCTCAGTATTTTCATGTTGGCATTTCCTGTTGACATGTGTCCTAAGCTCTGCTGGATGCTGGAGAGGTTTGACAGAAGAGACAGTCCTCACCTCCATGAGCTCCTCTGGATGGTCTGTGAGCATTGCTGCGCCATCACACACACACGCCTTTGTCCTGTCACGAGCCCCCACTGGCAACCTGTTCTTATTGGCCCTGACCGGCCCTCACCTGAGCACTGACTCCTCATCTATCAAAAAGGATGTGAACATTTCCTGATGAAGAAAAGGCATGAGATTTGCTATTAACATCTCTTTCTTATTTCCTTTACTGTGACCCAGGCCATTTAACTCTTTTCACTTATTTTCTGTTTCTGCAACATTCAGCTTGTAGACCTTCTGCTACTTGGTTTGCCAAACTATACCTCTGACTACCCAGAGCACGGATCCTGGTGTGGACAGCCTGGGTTGAATTTAGCTCTAATTATAGCTAGCTCTGTGCCTTGGGTAAGCTATTTATTCTCTCTCTGCCTCAGTCTTCTCACCCATAAAAGGGGGTTAATAAACTATTTTTATTTCATGGGATTTATTGTAAGAATGAAACTTACTGGATATTCCACAGACTCCATTTTCCTTTTGTCATAGGCTCAAATGCTTGCCTCAGAGAAGGCAATGGCACCCCACTCCAGTACTCTTGCCTGGAAAGTCCCATGGACGAAGGAGCCTGGTAGGCTGCAGTCCATGGGGTTGCTAAGAGTTGGACATGACTGAGTGACTTCACTTTGACTTTTCACTTTCATGCATTGGAGAAGGAAATGGCAACCCACTCGTGTTCTTGCCTGGAGAATCCCAGGGACGGGGGAGCCTGGTGGGCTGCCGTCTATGGGGTTGCACAAAGTCAGACACGACTGAAGCGACTTGGCAACAGCAGCAGCAGCAAATGCTTGCCTCATTATATACATGGTTCCTAAAGGTATTTGAACTGACATTTAAATATGTGCAGGGTCCTCGTTGCCCACCATAAACCTTAAGTCTATGAAATACAGCTTCCCAAGGGCGCTAGTGGTAAAGAATCCACTTGCCAATGCAGGAGATACAAGAGATGCAGGCTCCATCCCTGGGTTGGGAAGATCCCATGGAGGAGGGCCTGGCAACCCACTCCAGTATTCTTGCCTGGAGAGTCCCATGGACAGAGGAGTCTGGCGGCTACAGTCCATACTGTTGAAAAGACCACGTCACAACAGAAGCGACATAGCATGCATGCATGAAGTGAGTACAAAGTCATAGAAGACCAAGATTAAATAGACAGTCAGTAGAAGTATTTCTTGAAACTAGACATTCTTCTCTCCAAGTTCATTTTGAGAGCTTTGGTAAACCATCAGGTAAAACTTTACTGGCCTCTGTGCCTAGCAAGAGAGGTAGTAAAAACAGAGCTGTTCCTAGGGGCAATGGTAATTCAACTACTCCAAGGAAGTGTAGTATTACATGCTGATCTGATGGCCACAAAGACAAGTTGATTCTAAGCAGATTTTGTTTTGGACTGTATGAATATTCTGAGTTCAAGCTGGGAGAGCCACTATGAGCTGCAGTTGGCCAGTAAGTGTCATGGTCTCGGCCATGTTCACAGGACAGAAGGTACACAGCGTTCCCACCTAGACAAGTATGGGGAGGTCCCATGTTGTATGAATATTGGCCTAGCTTCAGGTATGACCTAAATCAAATCCCTTATGATTATACAGTGGAAGTGAGAAATGAATTTAAGGGACTAGATCTGATAGATAGAATGCCTGAGGAACTGTGGACTGAGGTTCATAACATTGTACAGGAGACAGGGATCAAGACCATCCCCATGGGAAAAAAAATGCAAAAAAGCAAAATGGCTGTCTGGGGAGGCCTTACAAATAGCTGTGAAAAGAAAAGAAGCAAAAAACAAAGGAGAGAAGGAAAGATATAAGCATCAGAATGTAGAGTTTGAAAGAATAGCAAAAAGAGATAAAGCCTTCCTCAGCAATCAATGCAAAGAAATAGAGGAAAATAACAGAATGGGAAAGACTAGAGATCTCTTTAAGAAAATTAGAGATACCAAGGAAACATTTCATGCAAAGATGGGCTCAATAAAGGACAGAAATGGTCTGGACCTAACAGAAGTAGAAGATATTAAAAAGAGGTGGCAAGAATACACAGAAGAACTATACAAAAGAGATCTTCATGACTGAGATAATCACAAAGATGTGATCACTCACCTAGAACCAGACATCCTGGAATGTGAAGTCAAGTAGGCCTTAGAAAGCATCACTACGAACAAAGAAGGTGGAGGTGATGGAATTCCACTGGAGCTGTTTCAAATCCTGAAAGATGATGCTGTGAAAGTGCTGCACTCAATATGCCAGCAAATTTGGAAAACTCAGCAGTGGCCACAGGACTGAAAAAGGTCAGTTTTCATTCCAGTCCCAAAGAAAGGCAATGCCAAAGAATGCTCAAACTACCACACAATTGCGCTCATCTCACCTGCTAGTAAAGTAATGTTCAAAATTCTCCAAGCCAGGCTTTAGCAGTACGTGAACCATGAACTTCCTGATGTTCAAACTGGATTTAGAAAAGGCAGAGGAACCAGAGATCAAATTGCCAACATCTGCTGGATCACGGAAAAAGAAAGAGAGTTCCAGGAAAACATCCATCTCTGCTTTATTGACTATGCCAAAGCCTTTGATTGTGTGGACAAGAACAAACTGTGGAAAATTCTGAAAGAGATGGGAATATCAGACCACCTGACCTGCCTCTTGAGAAATCTGTATACAGGTCAGGAAGCAACAGTTAGAAGCAGACATGGAACAACAGACTGGTTCCAAATAGGAAAAGGAGTATGTCGAGTCTATATATTGTCATCCTGCTTATTTAACTTATATGCAGAGTACATCATGAGAAATGCTGGGCTGGAGAAAGCACAAGCTGGAATCAAGATTCCCAGGAGAAATAGCAATAACCTCAGATATGCAGATGACACCACCCTTGTGTCAGAAAGGAAGAGGAACTTAAGAAGTTCTTCAGGAAGGTGAAAAAGGAGAGTGAAAAAGCTGGCTGAAAACTAAACATTCAAAAAATTAAAATCGTAGCATCTGGTTTCATCCTGGCAAATAGATGGGGAAACAGTGTCAGACTTTATTTTTCTGGGCTCTAAAATCATTGCGGATGGTGACTGCAGCCATGAAATTAAAAGACGCTTACTCTTTGGAAGAAAAGTTATGACCAACCTAGACAGCATATTCAAAAACAGAGACATTACTTTGTCAGCAAAGGTCCGTCTAGTCAAGGCTATGGTTTTTCCAGTGGTCATGTATGGATGCGAGAGTTGGACTATAAAGAAACCTGAATGGGGAAGAATTGATGCTTTTGAACTGTGGTGTTGGAGGAGACCCTTGAGAGTCCCTTGGATAGCAAGGAGATCCAACCAGTCAGTCCTAAAGGGAACAAACTCTGAATGTTCATTGGAAGGACTGATACTGAAGTTGAAACTCCAATACTTTGGTCACCTGATGCAAAAAAACTGACTCACTTGAAAAGACCCTGATGCCAGGAAAGATTGAAGGCAAAGGAGAGGATGACAACAGAGGATGAGATGGTTGGATGGCATCACCAACGCAGTGGACATGAATTTGCACAAAATCTGGGAAACAGTTAAGGACAGGGAAGCCTGGTGTGCTGCATTCCATGGGGTGGCAGAAAGTTGGACTCAACTGAGCAACTGAACAACAGCAACAAAGCAGAACAATACGAGAGCTCAAACAAGGATGAAAGACATTCAAATTCCAATCAGCAGAAGTGGGGCACGCAGTAATAGGATAAAACTAAAGCATCTGCCTGGAATATGGAAGACCTGGGTTCCTTCCCTGGGTTGAGAAGATCTCCTGGAGATGGAAACGGCAACCCACTCCAGTATTCCTGCCTGGAGAATCCCAGGGACAGAGAAGCCTGGTGGGCTACAGTCCATGGGGTTGTAAAGAGTCAGACACGACTGAGCCACTTCGCTTCATGCTACAGTAAGGCCTTTCCTGACGGCTCAGCGGTAAGATATTTGCTGGCAATGAAGGAGACACAAGAGATCGAGTTTTGATCCCTGGGTTGGGAAGATCCCCTGGAGGAGGAAATGGCAACCCACCCCAGTATTCTTGCCTGGGAAATCCCACGGACAGAAGAAGCTGGCAGTTTACTGTCCATGGAGTTGCAAAAATATCAGACAGGACTTAGAGACTAAACAGAAATAACCTGTAAGTAACTTTTGATGGGGAAGGAATTGGCAACCCACTCCAGTGTTCTTGCCTAGAGAATATTGTGGACAGGAGCCTGGTGGGCTGCTGTCTTGGGGGTCGCACAGAGTTGGACACAACTGACGCGACTTAGCAGCAGCAGCAAATAACTTTTGAAGCCTTCCAAACCATTCTCCAACACTCTTTGTAAGAAGATACACACACAAGATCCCAAATAACATTAAATTTACAGTGTCTAACATTCAAACATAAAATTATTAACTGTAATAAAATGAAGTAAAATG
>SJYC01103799.1:0-21439 GCA_006408675.1 Madoqua kirkii | reverse complement strand
ATAACATTGTACAGGAGACAGGGATCAAGACCATCCCCATGGGAAAAAAAATGCAAAAAAGCAAAATGGCTGTCTGGGGAGGCCTTACAAATAGCTGTGAAAAGAAAAGAAGCAAAAAACAAAGGAGAGAAGGAAAGATATAAGCATCAGAATGTAGAGTTTGAAAGAATAGCAAAAAGAGATAAAGCCTTCCTCAGCAATCAATGCAAAGAAATAGAGGAAAATAACAGAATGGGAAAGACTAGAGATCTCTTTAAGAAAATTAGAGATACCAAGGAAACATTTCATGCAAAGATGGGCTCAATAAAGGACAGAAATGGTCTGGACCTAACAGAAGTAGAAGATATTAAAAAGAGGTGGCAAGAATACACAGAAGAACTATACAAAAGAGATCTTCATGACTGAGATAATCACAAAGATGTGATCACTCACCTAGAACCAGACATCCTGGAATGTGAAGTCAAGTAGGCCTTAGAAAGCATCACTACGAACAAAGAAGGTGGAGGTGATGGAATTCCACTGGAGCTGTTTCAAATCCTGAAAGATGATGCTGTGAAAGTGCTGCACTCAATATGCCAGCAAATTTGGAAAACTCAGCAGTGGCCACAGGACTGAAAAAGGTCCGTTTTTGTTCCAATCCCAAAGAAAGGCAATGCCAAAGAATGCTCAAACTACCACACAATTGCACTCATCCCACCTGCTAGTAAAGTAATGTTCAAAATTCTCCAAGCCAGGCTTTAGCAGTACGTGAACCATGAACTTCCTGATGTTCAAACTGGATTTAGAAAAGGCAGAGGAACCAGAGATCAAATTGCCAACATCTGCTGGATCACGGAAAAAGAAAGAGAGTTCCAGGAAAACATCCATCTCTGCTTTATTGACTATGCCAAAGCCTTTGATTGTGTGGACAAGAACAAACTGTGGAAAATTCTGAAAGAGATGGGAATATCAGACCACCTGACCTGCCTCTTGAGAAATCTGTATACAGGTCAGGAAGCAACAGTTAGAAGCAGACATGGAACAACAGACTGGTTCCAAATAGGAAAAGGAGTATGTCGAGTCTATATATTGTCATCCTGCTTATTTAACTTATATGCAGAGTACATCATGAGAAATGCTGGGCTGGAGAAAGCACAAGCTGGAATCAAGATTCCCAGGAGAAATAGCAATAACCTCAGATATGCAGATGACACCACCCTTGTGTCAGAAAGGAAGAGGAACTTAAGAAGTTCTTCAGGAAGGTGAAAAAGGAGAGTGAAAAAGCTGGCTGAAAACTAAACATTCAAAAAATTAAAATCGTAGCATCTGGTTTCATCCTGGCAAATAGATGGGGAAACAGTGTCAGACTTTATTTTTCTGGGCTCTAAAATCATTGCGGATGGTGACTGCAGCCATGAAATTAAAAGACGCTTACTCTTTGGAAGAAAAGTTATGACCAACCTAGACAGCATATTCAAAAACAGAGACATTACTTTGTCAGCAAAGGTCCGTCTAGTCAAGGCTATGGTTTTTCCAGTGGTCATGTATGGATGCGAGAGTTGGACTATAAAGAAACCTGAATGGGGAAGAATTGATGCTTTTGAACTGTGGTGTTGGAGGAGACCCTTGAGAGTCCCTTGGATAGCAAGGAGATCCAACCAGTCAGTCCTAAAGGGAACAAACTCTGAATGTTCATTGGAAGGACTGATACTGAAGTTGAAACTCCAATACTTTGGTCACCTGATGCAAAAAAACTGACTCACTTGAAAAGACCCTGATGCCAGGAAAGATTGAAGGCAAAGGAGAGGATGACAACAGAGGATGAGATGGTTGGATGGCATCACCAACGCAGTGGACATGAATTTGCACAAAATCTGGGAAACAGTTAAGGACAGGGAAGCCTGGTGTGCTGCATTCCATGGGGTGGCAGAAAGTTGGACTCAACTGAGCAACTGAACAACAGCAACAAAGCAGAACAATACGAGAGCTCAAACAAGGATGAAAGACATTCAAATTCCAATCAGCAGAAGTGGGGCACGCAGTAATAGGATAAAACTAAAGCATCTGCCTGGAATATGGAAGGCCTGGGTTCCTTCCCTGGGTTGAGAAGATCTCCTGGAGATGGAAACGGCAACCCACTCCAGTATTCCTGCCTGGAGAATCCCAGGGACAGAGAAGCCTGGTGGGCTACAGTCCATGGGGTTGTAAAGAGTCAGACACGACTGAGCCACTTCGCTTCATGCTACAGTAAGGCCTTTCCTGACGGCTCAGCGGTAAGATATTTGCTGGCAATGAAGGAGACACAAGAGATCGAGTTGTGGTGTTGGAGGAGACCCTTGAGAGTCCCTTGGATAGCAAGGAGATCCAACCAGTCAGTCCTAAAGGGAACAAACTCTGAATGTTCATTGGAAGGACTGATACTGAAGTTGAAACTCCAATACTTTGGTCACCTGATGCAAAAAAACTGACTCACTTGAAAAGACCCTGATGCCAGGAAAGATTGAAGGCAAAGGAGAGGATGACAACAGAGGATGAGATGGTTGGATGGCATCACCAACGCAGTGGACATGAATTTGCACAAAATCTGGGAAACAGTTAAGGACAGGGAAGCCTGGTGTGCTGCATTCCATGGGGTGGCAGAAAGTTGGACTCAACTGAGCAACTGAACAACAGCAACAAAGCAGAACAATACGAGAGCTCAAACAAGGATGAAAGACATTCAAATTCCAATCAGCAGAAGTGGGGCACGCAGTAATAGGATAAAACTAAAGCATCTGCCTGGAATATGGAAGGCCTGGGTTCCTTCCCTGGGTTGAGAAGATCTCCTGGAGATGGAAACGGCAACCCACTCCAGTATTCCTGCCTGGAGAATCCCAGGGACAGAGAAGCCTGGTGGGCTACAGTCCATGGGGTTGTAAAGAGTCAGACACGACTGAGCCACTTCGCTTCATGCTACAGTAAGGCCTTTCCTGACGGCTCAGCGGTAAGATATTTGCTGGCAATGAAGGAGACACAAGAGATCGAGTTTTGATCCCTGGGTTGGGAAGATCCCCTGGAGGAGGAAATGGCAACCCACCCCAGTATTCTTGCCTGGGAAATCCCACGGACAGAAGAAGCTGGCAGTTTACTGTCCATGGAGTTGCAAAAATATCAGACAGGACTTAGAGACTAAACAGAAATAACCTGTAAGTAACTTTTGATGGGGAAGGAATTGGCAACCCACTCCAGTGTTCTTGCCTAGAGAATATTGTGGACAGGAGCCTGGTGGGCTGCTGTCTGGGGGGTCGCACAGAGTTGGACACAACTGACGCGACTTAGCAGCAGCAGCAAATAACTTTTGAAGCCTTCCAAACCATTCTCCAACACTCTTTGTAAGAAGATACACACACAAGATCCCAAATAACATTAAATTTACAGTGTCTAACATTCAAACATAAAATTATTAACTGTAATAAAATGAAGTAAAATGAAAAATCAGCCAACAGAAACAGATCCAAAAATGACAGAAATAAAAAAGTATGAGAAAGGGGCTGTAAAACTGCTACTATGAATATGCTCAATGTGTCTAAGTTAAAGAATATGAATATAATATGAAGGGAAAGGAAAGATGTCAGAAAGTTTCAAGAGGAAATTGTCAAGATGAAAAATACAGTGTCTGAAGTGAAAAAATTCAGTGGATGGGATTACCAGCAGATTAGATTACTGCATTAGTAAAAATTAGTGAGCCTGACCCAAACGGAAATGCAGAAAGAAAAGACTAATAAATATAGTCTTTGTGAGCAATAGGCCAGTACAAAGTGCTCTGTGCGTGTGTATGTGGTAGTCGCTCAGTCTTATCCAACTCTTTGCAACCCCATGGACTATAGCCCACCAGACTCTTGTCCGTGGAATTCCCCAGGCAAGAATACTGGAGTGGGTTGTCATTTCCTTCTCCAGGGAATCTTCCCCACTCAGGGATCAAACTTGGGTCTTGTGCATTGTAGGCAGATTCTTTATCATCTGAGCCACCAGGGAAGCCGCATCAAGTGGTCTAGCATGTGTACTTATGGCATCACAAAAGGATAGGAAAACTATGAGAGGGTTATGAAGAAATAATGCCTCCAAATTTAGTAAATCTGCAGATCAAAGCTGTTTAGTAAAACCCAAACAGGAAATAGCCACATAAAGCACTAATATAGATACCTGCATGCACACACACACACACACACACCCACACACACGATGCGTAAAATGAGACCAAGGAGTATCATAAACAAATTCCCAAAAACCATGATAAGGACATTTTAAGTCTGCCAGAGGAAAAAAGACATGGTACCTAGAGAGGAATCTCAAAAGAAATGAGACAAGCCCAAGCAAAATGAAAAACGACCTTCAGAATAGTGAAAAAACCTATCAAATTGGCATTCTGGAAGCTGCAGTAACATCTTTAAACATGAAGGCCCGCTAAAGACATATTCAGACAAACAAAAGCTGAGAAAACTGTTCCCAGCCAACCTGGATGTTAAGATATGATATGAAAGTTTGTCAGGTTGAAGGAAAAATGATTTCAGATGAGAATTTGGATCTTAAGGGGAAAAAATGAATAAAAGGTATGGTAAATTACAAACATATGGCAAGTATCAAAGGCTTTTAAATCTCATGTTCAGTTTTCTTTAAAAACTATTGATTTTTTAACAGCAAAAATGATCATGAAAGGTATCATCTATAATACATAAAATTAAAATGTTTTACAACAATAGTACAAGTTGTAGAGGGAGAAGGAAATGGAAATGTGCTTCTTCTTCTTTGAAATTGTAATGGAGTAGAGTTGATTTACAATGTTGGGTTAGCTTCACGTGTATAGCAAAGTGAATCAGTTATGCATATCTATGTGTAACACTCTCTTTTGGATTCTTTTCCCATATAGGCCATTACAGAGTATTGAGTTGAGTTCCCTATGCTATATAGCAGGTTCTTTTCAGTTATCTGTTTCACATATAGTAGTGTTTATATGTCAATCCCTCTCTCCCAGTTTATCCCTCCCCACATTCCCCAGTAACCATAAGTTTGTTTTCTACCTCTCTCTCTACTTTTGTTTTGTATAAAGTTCATTTGTACCCATTTTTTAGATTCCACGTATAAGTGATATCATTTGGTGTTTGTCTTTCTGTGTCTGACTTACTTCGCTCAAGGTTTTCTTTTTTTTAATGTTTATTTATGTATTTGGCTGTGTCAGGTTAGTTGCATCTTTGATCTTTGCTGTAGCATGCTGGATCTAGTTACTTGAGCAGGGATCAAACCCAGGCTTCTTGCCTCAGGAGCACCAGATCTTAACCACTGGACCACCAGTTAAGAAGCTAACCAGAAGCCCCTCAGTGTTCTTATGTTATAGTGAAATGGTGTGTGAAAGTCAACTGTAGCAGTTTAAAGATGCATGTTGTAAATGCTGGAGCAATTGCTAAAAACAAGCACACAAAGACAAACAAAGAGAGTGATATGTCTAACAAAGAACAAACACTCTCAGTCTTTCCATGGCATGAATTTGTCCTCTGCTTTCGTAACAAAATCTCCTGTGGGCTGAGTCACAGAGTGATGAAAAGTGAGACAAGCAATGACTTTTAGATCAAAATCCTAAACAGTATTTTAGACACTAAAGCACTTAGAACCGTTGGGATCAGCCTAATGAAGTAAGTGAAATTTGTGTCTCAAATTCATTATTACTTGGAGGAGGGAATGGCAGTCCACTCCAGTATTCTTGCCTGGACAGAGGAGCCTGGCGGGCTACAGTCCATAAGGTAGCAAAGAGTCAGACTTGACTGAAGTGACTTAGCACCCACGCATACATACACTTATGGAGAGCAAGCAGAAGTCTAAATGAACCATTAGGGAAGCTTTTTCCCTCTGTTACAGAGATTACATGCTCCACAGTGAAACTGCTGGAGGAAGACACAGAAAGACAGCTGGCACTGGGAAATCACATATACTGCTCCGAGAGCTAGAGGTCAGCCATCCGGGGAGCTCGTGAGCAAACAAAGCTTCAATAGTCAGATCAATTATGGGTGCCATCCAGCAGTTTTTCCAGGTCTTCTCTTTCTGGCACTTCCCCTGTCTACTGAGAGCTAGACATGATCAAGCTACTTGCACTGGCCAAAAAAAAAAAAAAGCGAATGGAAATGCTGTGTGTCATGTTTGTAAGGATGCCTCTATGAGCCGGTATACAGTACTTTGTGTTCCACTTCCTTTTGACCAGGGAGCAGCAGCAAAGCTCCCCAGAATGCAGCCTCGTTCTGCCTAGATCCTGTGACAGTGACATGAAATGGAGATCAAACCACCTTTCATATACACGATGGAATATTGTTGTAAAAAGGAACCAAATTGGGCCCTGTGATGTGATGAACCTAGAACCTGGCATAAAGAGTGAAACAAGTCAGAGAAAAATGAATATATTAACGCATGGGTGGCACCAGAGGTAAACAATCTGCCTGCCAATTCAGGAGACGCAAGAGTCTCTGGTTCAATCTCCGGCTTGGCAAGATCCCTTGCAATAAGACATGACAACCTGCTCCAGTATTCTTGCTGGAAAATTCCATGAATAGAGGAGCCTGGTGGGCTATAGTCCATGGCACTGCAAAGAGTCAGACATGACTGAAAAAACATACACATGGAATCTATAAAAATGGTATTGTTGAGCCTATCTTCAGGGCAGGAACAGAGACACAGATATAGGCAATGGCCTTGTGGACACAGTGAGGGAAGCGAGGGGCTGGGGGCGAGTTGAGAGAGTAGCGTTGACATATATTGTGTATGAAACAGATAGCTGGGGGGAGCTGGTGCTCTGTGATGACCTAGAGGGGTTGGGGTGTTGGGTGGTGGGAGGGAGGCTCCAGAGGGAGGGGAGATATGTGAACCTATAGCTGATTCTCATTGTTGTGCAGCAGAAACTAGCACAGCATTGAGCGTTTGCTGTGATGAGCCACTACAACAGGACTGGTTGCTGTGACTACAGCCCACCCTACCCTGGATGTGACAGCCGCAGGACCCTTCCGGAAGCACCCAAAGAGCATCTCCTCTGAGCTTAGCAATATGGCTATCAAGGCAGGAGACCTGCTAGCCTTAGGGGGCACACTGTAGTAGCCTGTCAGCTTCACAATGATGAAGTAACTGGAAAGGATTCCTATGTCACATTCAAGAACACCAAAAAAAAAAGAATATAAAAAAAGAAAAAAAGAAAATGCTGGGGGTTAGTTAAACAGAGGTAGGGAGATGATCCAGTTTTTATACCTCAAAGCGAATTCTTCATTCAGGTGGTGTAGCATTTTCTAAATGTAATGCGTAAGAAAACTGTCCTGCACTCACCACATTTCTGAACCCAAATTCTTGGGTTTTTTACACCTAGCAATTCACCATTTCCTTCTCCAGGGGATATTCCTGATCCAGGGATTGAACTCATGTCTCTGTGTCTCCTGCATTGGCAGGCAAATTCTTAACCACTTGTGCCACCTGGGAATCCCTTGATGTCTTACAACTTAATGCACTTCTGATCCCACCTGGAGTCAGTGCAGATCCGACAGGTTAAGAATTCAGTCCAATAGGACTTGAGATGCCAATTACAAGTAGTGGACCATAGGCTACCCATAGGACTATCTGCTACTATCAATATCTAGTTGCTAAGTCATGTCCAACTCTTTTCAACCCCATGGACTGTCGTGTTCCAGGCTCCTCTGTCCTTGAGATTTCCCAGGCAAGAATACTGGAATGGGTTGCCATTTTCATCTCCGAGGATCTTCTTGACCCAGGGATAGAACTTGTGTCTCTCGCATGGCAGGCTGAGTCTTTACCACTGAGCCCCGTGGGAAGCCCTATACTTGTCTGGCTTGACTGTAAATCATGGGTTTCATAGAACCTCTTCTTCAGGTTCAATAATTTGCTACCCCAGCTCATAGAGTCCAGGCAAACACTTTACTTACCAGTTTATTTTGAAGGGTATTATGAAGGATACAAATGAGCAGTCAGATGAAAAGGTACACAGAGTGATGTCCAGAAGGGCCTCAATGCAGGAATGTCCATCCCCACTGAGTCGGGTGTGCCACCCTTCCAGGGCGTGTATGTGTTCACCCACCAGAAGCTCTCATATTTGTATGTGAGCCATGATTTTACTTTTTCTTTCCTTTTTAGATTTTTATGGGAGTATAGTTGCTTTATAATGCGGTGTTAGTCTCTACCATATAGCACAGTGAATCAGCTCTCTGTATCTTTATATCCCCTCCTTTTTGAATTTCCTTCCCATTTAGGTCACCACAGAGCATGGAGGAGAGTTCCGTGTGTTATCCAGAAGGTTCTGTTTAGTTTTCTATTTTATGTATAGAATCACTAGAGTACATATGCCAGTCCTAATCTCCCAATTCATCTCATCGCCCCCACTTCTCCAAACTCTGTTTAAGATTTCTCCCTTCTTAGTCACTCAGTTGTGTCCAACTCTTTGTGACCCCATGGACTGTAACCTGCCAAACTCCTCTGTCCATGAGCTTTTCCAAGGCAAGAATACTGGAGTGAGTTGCCATTTTCTTCTCCAGGGAATCTTCCCAACCCAGAGATTGAACCTGAGTCTCCTGCATTGCAGGCATATTCTTTACCCACTGAGTCACCTGGGGAGGCCTTCACTTGTAGGCATGATTGATTAAATCACTGACCATTGATGATTAAGTCACTCTCCAGCCTCTCTGTCACCCCTGGAGGTTGGGAAGAGGGCGATAGTTCTAACCCTCTAATCACATGGTTGGTTCCTCTGGAACCCAATCTCCATCTTCCAAAAGTCACCTTACTAGCCTAAAGGTGGCATGATTGAAAGGGACTTTAGATAACAAAAGATGCTCTTTTCAGCCTTACCACTCAGGAAATTTCAAGAATTTTAGAAGCTCTGTGCCAGGACCGAATGTATACTTTCAATAATATCACAGTAACACATAATATAATTGGTTTGCTCGTGTACCTGTATAACCACTTTTTGGTATGTCTCCTTAGCCCTAAACCATTCTTCTTTCCCTGAACACTGTGCCTTTTTTTATTACGTGTAACTCAATTTCTCTGGCAATAAGGGCTTGTATAAGGAGTCTGCGGGTGACTGAAGCTGGGGCCATCCCTTCTGTAATATTTGGAGTTGAGATCAGGAAATGCCACTCTTATCTCAGACTCATAAATGGAGAGGATTTTAAAACTTACAAACTGCAATTTTCCCACTTTCTGTGATTCTGTATAGAGGTCGAAGTGAAAGACAGAAAGCTAGTTTTGAAGACAGGCCTGACCAAGAGAAGCGGCAGTAAGAGAAAGAGGCCTTTGTGTGTTCTCTGTGTTTTGGCTTTGCTGGGTCTTCATTCTAGTGCACGGCCTCCTCTAGTAAGGGAGGTATGCGGGCTCAGTATCGTGTTGCAGGGGCTTCCTTGCCCGACCAGGGATAGAACCTGTATCCCCTGCCTTGGAAGGTGGATTCTTTACCACTGGAATACCAGAAAAGACCCAGAAAGAGTATTCCTTGACATGGCTTTCCATCCCCTGGTTCCAATACTCCAAGCGAGTGGCCTGGATGTCTGCCCCTTGAGTCTCACATTCATATGTGATTTTTTAAAGACTTTTAATTTTGAAATAATTTGAGACTCACAGGAAGTTGTAAACAGAGTACAGAGTTTACCTTTGCCCTTGCCTACTTGTCCCTCTGGGCTTTGCAGGTGGCATCAGTGGTAAAGAATCTGCCTGCCAGTGCTGGAGGCCAAGAGACACAGTGTCGACCCCTGGGTCTGGAAGATCTCCTGGAGGAGGGCATGGCAATTCACTCCAGTATTCTTTCCTGGAGAATCCCAGGGACCAGGGAGCCTGGTGGGCTACAGTCTATAGGATCGCAAAGAGTCGGATACGACTGAAGCGACTTAGTACGTATGCACACACAACCCTAACCTTGGCAACCACTGTTTGGTTCTCCATCTCTATGGCTGTGCCATTTAATACAGTTATATAAATAGAGTCATAATATATATAAGCCACTGACATTGGCTCTTTTTCCCATTCAGAATAATGCCCCTGAGATCCATTCAAGTTGTACTGCATCAGTAACCTGTTTCTTTTTTATTGCTGGATAGTATTCCACCGTATAAATGTATAAATTGTTGATCCATTCACACACTGAAGGCCATTGGATTGTTCACCTTTGGCAATGCTGATATGAGTGTTCATATGAATGGTTTTGTGTGAATGGAGGCTTTCTTTGTCTAAGATAAATGCCCAGTGGTGCTATTGCTGGACTGTCTGGCATATGCAATGTTTTTAAAAAAATGCATCTTTAACTTTTCCACTCTCAAGTTGATTTCTTTCTTAGAAACAAAATTTTCTAAATGAATCAGGTTGCTGAAGCCCATGCCTGTATTCCCCTCCAGAATAAGAGTAATCCAAGGCAGGGTCTCTGTCTTAATAATAATTGCAGACCCAGTGACATGTTCACCATAGAGCAGACATAAAATGAAGTTGCCTTGTGTTTTCTCTCAAAAGGTTGCTTTTGGTCATTTCTGGATGGATTGATCACTTGTATTTACAAAGAAGTCAATCCCTCACTCACATTAACAAAGAATTCTCACAGTACTGAAAGCTTATGTGGGGTCATTCTGAGCAACGATTATCTAGAACTTGAATTTCATGCTTCAAAAACAGCTCAGCTGTCGCTACCATCCTGACTTTCTCTTTAGTCTTTTTATGCACATCAAGTACAGACACAAGGTATCCCGATTTAGAGGTAGCTAGTTGATTATGACCATCTTTTATTATAAAAGGCAAGCCTTTAATAAAATCTCAAGGGAAGTAAAGGATCTGATGTAATAGGGAAGAATAGGAAGGACATTTAAGACAAGGAATAAGATTAGCACAAATGAAAACAATCTTAACAAGAATAAAAAGATTTCCAGAGAATTTGACTCCTAAAATGTCATAATTTAATGAGTAGTTTAATGATTAAAGACAACTAATGATGCAGTCTTCCTTTTGCTCTTCAACTGTCTGAATGGGTTTTATTTTCCTTGAAATATTAAGGCTATCTGTCACTTCAGGTTTCCTAGGTGGGACTAGTGGTAAAGAATCTGTCTGCCAATGCTGGAGATGGAGGTTCAACCCCTGGGTCAGGAAGGTACCCTGGAGTAGGAAATGGCACCCCGCTCCAGTATTCGTGCCTGAGAAATCCTATGGACAATGGAACCAGGTGGACCACAGTCCATGGGGCCACAAAGAGTTGGCCACGACTATCTCAAACACACACACACACACACACACACACACACACACACACACAGAGACATCTATTACTTTGCTGCCCGTAACAGTCCTCTGATATCCCACCTCCATTGCTAAATCGGAAATTATAACAGAGGGGCATCCCTGTCCCCATTCCCTCATCTGAGCGTGACAAGGTTTCCTCACATGTGACACTTCCTGTATGCACACTATCAGGCCATGTGCACAAGTCACAGGCATCAGGGAAGCCAGCCGTGGCTGCCTCCGCACCAAGAACAGACTCATGGGCCATGTGGGATAATCTTGGAAATATGAAAAACCTGGCAGCAGCTAACAGGCCTCAATATTTTCCTCTAGTCACCCCCATATAGTGAGTAAGGAGGTCAAGTGGATGAAGGCATGTAAGGAGAGGAGAGAATGGGTAGGGACAATGCTTAGAATCCTTTTATAGAAGAAAAGGCATCTCCTTCTTTGAAACTGCACGTCACATTTCAGTGATTTAAACGTGAAATGGGTAGGGAAGTGATGCTATTGTCAAAAAGACAAGCAAAGGCAGGTTCAACTAGATTAAATGGAAAGCAAATAAAAAACTGAAAGTGAACACAAACCTTTTTACTTATGAAAGTTATCATTTTATTCTCCATGTGCGAGCTAGAGTGATCTGGACGAGGTAAACCAAAAAGACTTAAACTTTAACTGAAATGAGGATCTTATCCCCACATGCATACCCCGATACTTGGAGGATGGTTCATTCAACAATCCTTCCGTAGGTTAGGCATGGTGTGATGGAAGATTTGTTTCAGTTACGAGTAACAAAGATGCTCAGATAGCAGTAGCTTTGCCTTTATTGCTCTCAGACATAAATTAATTCTGGCATAAGTATTTCAGAATGTGCACAGTAGCTCTGTGATCATTATATTTTATTGTTCTACCATCTTTGACACATGGCTTCCTCCTTACCACCCAAAATGATTTCTTGAGTCCCTTGATGTCTGCAACTCAGCTGCAGGGAAAAAAAGTGTAAAAGTAATCAGCTCCACCTTTTAAGAACATTCCCTAGAAGCTGTGCATGACACTTCTCTTTATATTTAATTGGATAGAAATTAGTTACATGGTTACATGCAGCTTCAAGGAAGGCTGGAAAATGAAGTTCATATTCTAGATGAGTATTTGCCCAACTAACTTGCAGTGGTTCTATTATTAGAGACAAGAGAAGGAATCTTGAGAGAGAGCGGTCTGCCACGGGTTCCACGGAGCAGTGATTTGTCATTAATGGCTGCCCTGAATCCTTTGAACATACTGTCTTTTTTTTTCTTTAATAGTTTCCATCATTGCAAATCCCTACTGAAAATGATTGAGAGGCAAGAAATGAGGCTGGAGAGAGGGCAGAGGCCTGATTGTGAAGGGCCTCATGCGTCATGCCAGAGAGTTTGGATTTTATAGGCATCAGGTTGAGATTTATCTGAGACTTTTATGTAATAGATAGACAGACAGACATGTAGACAGAAATATAATGCTTTTATTACCAACTAGGTTTAAGGCTCTTTTAGCACAGAGGATGCAACAAAAATAAAACTGACATTCATTACTCTTATGGAATTTATAATTTTGTAGAGAAAATATACCCGTAACTAAAATCCAATGCAAAGTAATAAAAGTTTATAGTCCCTTTTAATTTTCAGAGAACTTCCACAAAAGTGATTGATTAAATGACTGTAGCAAAGAAACAGAGTCTGAAAAGGAAAGGATATTTGGGGAAAATGAAAAGTTTATTTTGACTGAATAGGACTATATCCAGAGGAATAGTGGGAGAAACCCAAGAAAATAAACTTGAGAATATATTTTTCCCATTTCTGAAGATTTAAAAGCAACAAATATAAGACCTGAGGATTTCTAAGCACACACTTTGAGGCTTGCCTGAGCTTATTAAATCTTTAGTAAGTCAGATACTATATCAGGTTTCAAGGACTCCAAGCCTCAGAAGACCCACTGACTCCCAGGCATGTAAATATCCATAAGGTCAGCTGAGTGAGGTCATAGAAAACTATGACCTGGCCGATCCCACCCATCCCTTGGCTCCCAAATAGTAGCCAGGATATTTACAATCTGTCTCCAAATATATCTTTTGTTTCCTTTATCTCTTATTGTGTAGCAAACCACCCCCAAGAGTTAGTTTCTTCAGACAGTTATTGCTGATGTTGTTTAGTTGCGAAGTCCTGTCCGACTCTTTGCAACCCTGTTAGCCTGTTAGGCTCCTCTGTCCACGGGATTTCCTAGGCAAGAATACTGGCCTGGGTTGCTACTTTCTTCTGCAGAGGATCTTTCTGACCCACATCTCCTGCACTGGCAGGCACATTCTTTACTGCTGACCACCAGGGAGGCCCCTGTTAAGAGAGTTCATTCAGTTCAGTCGCTCAGTCATGTCCGACTCTTTGCGACACGAATCACAGCACGCCAGGCCTCCCGGTTCATCACCATCTCTCCGAGTTCACACAGACTCACGTCCATCGAGTCCATGATGCCATCCAGCCATCTCATCCTCTGTTGCCCCTTCTCCTCCTGTCCCCAATCCCTCCCAGCATCACAGTCTTTTTCAATGAGTCAACACTTTGCATGAGGTGGCCAAAGTACTGGAGTTTCAGCTTTAGCATCACTCCTTCCAAAGAAATCCCATGGCTGATCTCCTTCAGAATGGACTGGTTGGATCTCCTTGCAGTCCAAGGGACTCTCAAGAGTCTTCTCCAACACCACAGTTCAAACGTATCAATTCTTCAGCACTCAGCCTTCTTCACAGTTCAACTCTCACATCCATACATGACCACTGGAAAAACCGTAGTCTTGACTAGACGGACCTTAGTTGGCAAAGTAATGTTTCGGCTTTTGAATATTTATCTAGGTTGGTTATAACTTTTCTTCCAAGGAGTAAGCGTCTTTTAATTTCATGGCTGCAGTCACCATCTGCAGTGATTTTGGAGCCCCCCAAAATAAAGTCTGACACTGTTTCCACTGTTTTCCCATCTATTTCCTATGAAGTGATGGGACCAGATGCCATGATCTTCATTTTATGAATGTTGAGCTTTAAGCCAACTTTTTCACTCTCCTCTTTAACCTTCATCAAGAGGCCCTTTAGCTGCTCTTCACTTTCTGCCATAAGAGTGGTGTCATCTGAGTATCTGAGGTTATTGATAATTCTCCCAGCAATCTTGATTCTAGCTTGTGTTTCTTCCAGTCCAGCGTTTCTCATGATGTACTCTGCATATAAATTAAATAAGCAGGGTGACAATATACAGCCTTGACGTACTCCTTTTCCTATTTGGAACCAGTCTGTTGTTCTATGTCCAATTCTAACTGTTGCTTCCTGACCTGCATACAGATTTCTTAGTAGCAATGCATTATTTCTTAAGATTCCGTGAGTACCTAAGATTCATTTGGTGTTAGCTGAGGTGATAAGAAGACTAGAAAGTCTAAAATGGTCTGATTTATATTGCTATAGGTGGTTCTGACTGCTGGCTGAAAACAGCAGGGGTGATCCAGCAGAAGCCTCAATTTTCATCTACTTGAGCCTCTCCTCCTGGACTTCTTGGGCTTCTTCACAGCATGGTAGTGAGATTCTAATGTGTGTTCCTAGTGGCAAAAGTAGAAGCAATAGATCTTTGAAGGACCAGCCTCAGAATTTGCACACCATAATATCTGCTCCAATCTTTTCAAAAAATATCATGCTGCTGCCACCGATGATTTCATAGCAAAGCCGTGTGTGTCCAACTCTTGCGACTCCATGGACTGTAGCCCTCTGGGTTCCTCTGTCCATGGAATTCTCCAGGCAAGAATACTGGAGTGGGTTGCCATTTTCTTCTCCAGGGGATTTCCAGACCCAGGAATCAAACCTGGGTCTCCTGCACTGCATGCAAATTGTTTACTGACTGAGCTATGAGGAAAGCCCCATGGGGCATGCCAAATTTAAGGAGAAGGGAAATATATTCCATGGCTTGGTAGGGGAACAGGAAGATCATACTGCAAAGAAGCATATGGAACAGAAGCTACTATTGCATCAGCTTTGTGGAAACAATCTGTCTCTATCCTCTAGCTGTGAGAATCATATTCCTTCCACATGAAAACTGTTCCCACCCTATTCCCCTACCCCCAGTCTCATGCATTTTAACATCAGACTCAAGGTCCACAATTTTTTAAGCTAAATTAGGTTCCATTGAGAATGAGTGTTCTTGGGTATAGGAACCTATAAAACATCTACCCCTCTCGTATATCCAATAAACAGTGCGGAAAAGGGAATAGGATAATCATAAGAGATGTTCCCACTCGAAAAGCAGAAACAGGTAGCACTAAGTGGTCACCTTTTATAGAAATGGTGATATCTGGCCAGGCACATGTGGCTAAGTTTCCGTGATGCAGAATCAGGAAATGGACATTGACGAAGACCACGTCTTACTCCCTCTGAATGATTCTCCTTGGCTCTACAGTCTGAACTCCAGACCCTCCCGCTAAATAAAACTCTCTTTTCCTTTAGAAATGGCCTGGTTTTGCAGTTGAGTTTTTTCTCGTCCTACTTCCTGACAGTAGAAGGTTAGGAGTCCAGAAATCTTGAGTCATTTGGAACAATTTCAGTCCTAATCCAGTCTCTAGTCTAAATCAGCACTGATTCCTCTGACAGTTCGCTTAGAAACTTTGCAGATTCCTTATGACTACTACTGGGGCCAGCATCCTTGGACATAAGCCACACAAACTTTTGGGGTCAGCATCTTTGACCAAAGCCATATACACACTCAAAGTTATGGTTCTTTCAACCTTGGGGAGAGGGTTAGGGTGCTATGGAACAGGGTCTCTAAAAGTTTTGCAAATTATTTACTTGTGTGGTTGTTTTTCAGTCCCGAAGCCGTGTCCAAATCTTTGTGACCCCATGGACTCCAGCACACCAGTCTCCACTGTCCCTCACCATCTCCTGGAGTTCACCCAAGTTCATGTCCATTGAATCATTGATGCCATCCAATTATCTCATCCTCTTCCACCCTCTTCTCCTTCTGCTTTCAATCTTTTCCAGCATCAGGGTCTTTTCCAGTGAGTCGGCTTTTCTCATCAGGTGGCCAAAGAACTGGAGCTTCACATCAGTCCTTCTAATGAGTATTTGGGGTTGATTCCCCTTATGACTGACTGTCTTAATCTCCTTTACCTGTAAATCAGGCCCTTACATTTTTCATAAGCCGCTTTTTCTATTTTTTGTCCAGTTGAGAGCAACTAGGAGGCAGTCTTCATAAGGTCTTAATAATCTTACGAGCTTCCAGGTGATTCAGCGGTAAAGAATCTGCCTGCCAAAGCAGGAGACTTCAGAGACCCGGGTTCGATCCCTGGTTGGAAAGGATCCCCTGGAGAGGAAATGACAACCCGCTCCAGTATTCTTGCTTGGAAAATCCCGTGAACAGAGAAGCCTGATGTGCCACAGTCCATGGGGTCATGCTAAGAGCTGCACGTGACTGAGCACCAGTCATCTTATAGACTCATCCTGGACTTGGTCTTGATCTAATACCACATCGTACTAGCATCATCCTTGCTTTGATCTTTTTCCAGAGCTATTTCTTACTTTGCCAACTTAACCATCTGGAGAGGCTTGGAATGAGAAACAGTTTTATTTTCCATCCTTAAAACTTAGGTTGAAAAACTTTCTTCTGAATTCTGCTTGAAATCCAAACCATTGCTTTTGGTCTGCCTTCTCTTTCGTCATTCCATTATCAGCAGTTATATGCAGCCAGCTGACACTTTCAACATTCTGCCTTGAACACCTTTTGCAAAATCCACAAGTTTATTAGTTGTATTTTATATCATTCATATTACAATAGGTGACAGTGTTGTCAAAGCTTCCATCGCTATAGAAGACTGGATGCCTTTTCTCCAGCCTTTAACATTAATTTCCTCATGACCTTATCAGCTTCTGCTAAGTTTCCCTACTTGTCTTCATTCCTCTACCCACAGTGCAATCCCAAAGCCAAAGCCAAGTACTTTAAGTTTGTATTATGGCTTTACCCCATTGCTATACTGTTCCAAAACTTAGTTGCTTAAAGCAATAAAA
Source organism: Madoqua kirkii (assembly GCA_006408675.1). NCBI lineage: Eukaryota > Metazoa > Chordata > Mammalia > Artiodactyla > Bovidae > Madoqua > Madoqua kirkii. Next base: position 4,137 of record SJYC01103799.1, on the reverse strand, counting down.
AGACTCTGTCAATTGACTATTCTCTTTACTGTGTTGTTGGTTGAACTGGCAGGATAAATGAAAGTCAAAAACAGCATCACTGACATGGCTGGCAGCTGGTCCTGGCTGTGCTGATAGCTCATCTGATGATGTCAGCAGGAGTCTTGGTTATCCTTAACAGGGCCCCTCCACATACCTATCTCGGCCCCTTGACATGTTTTATCGCATTTAACTTATCTCTTACTTTAGCATTGTGAGCTAGATTATCACTCTCATTTACTTTATTTATTTAGCAAATAACATCAATTAGTAGCTGTTTATGGGAACAAAAAGTCAAGTAAGACATAATGCTTGCCCTAAAGGAGTTTATATCCAGGGGAAGAGATAATAATTATTATGCCAAAAAAGAAAAAAGAAAGAAAAAATGGAGAAATGGAAGTTCAAAAACATTAAGTAAATTGCTTTTCCTTTAATAATTGACTCAGATATGATGTTAGATCTGCCTGGGTTCAAAACTATGCTTTCTCTGGAGCACAACTGAGCATTTGGAAAGTTAATATAGATTTCTGGACCAATGATAATGAAGATTTGGAAGCTGGGAATGAAAAAAAAAAATGGATCGAATGCAAAAATTTGCCCGAGCAAAATAGACAGGACTTGATGACTATTTAGATAAGACCAACAGAAGAATCTAAGTTTAATCCTGTAACTAAAGTTAGGAAGTCAGAAGGAAGGGTTGGTGGTATTGACCTTAAAAATATACAACTTGAGAGCTGCGAATTAAGCTTTAACTGTAGCCTGGGAGACAGCACCTCAGCTAGAAATTCCTCTGAGACATTGCTCCAAAGGGGCAAGGAGGAGGACAGCTTATACATATATGTACTTTTGGGGGAGGGGGAATGCATGTAATCAAGCACATATTTTTTGTAGAAAGCTTCTGCTGGGCTTGGGAGGCTTCTGTGAGTCATGAGAAACAAGTATCACGATGAAAGCTTTTAGTGGTTTCTAGAAATGAGGAGATGCAGGAACTGGGCTCATAAAATCAGCTCCTGAGACTATCTGAAGAGCCCTCCTGCCAGTTTTCCTGCAGTACAGAGTGCCTCATTCTGATCTCCACCCTGAACTCCCCTCAGACAGTGTTGACAGTCAGCAGCGGCAGCACCACATGATTTAATCCTGTAGAGGTCGATGGTGAGCTCCCATGGCGCGTGCCATTTTCTCAAAGGCACTAGTAAACAATGGTTGCATTTGTTTGATCCATGTTTAGTTTGAGGAACTGCACAGACATACAGATTTATCCCCAAGCATGGTAAAGACAGAAAACTTAGATCATGCAAGAGCGCTTTCCATATGTCTGGTTCTGGATAGATGAGCCAGGAACCACATCCCTAATGTCAATGATCTAAAAGTCAAAGATGCAAAGACAGTCGGACAGGAAAACGATTGCACTTTGATGTGATAAGAACCACAATAAACATAAATACACAAGTCACTGCAAGGGAACAAATCAGAAAGTAAAGACGATACCAGGGAAATTAGGTGCAGAGAGGTGGCCATTCTACCAGGGTATGGATGCAACTGCTAAGGGAAAGAAAAGAAGAAAATGGCCAGTGACACTGGCTAAGATTCAAAGCAGCAGATGGGAGGAAAGTCCAAACGTAGGAAGAGAGTCAGCCACAGAAATCAAGGGAAGAGAAAATGTCCCCAAAGTCACTACATTACAGGCAGAGGCAGCCCCGTGAAATGAGAGGTGGTCAGTAACTTTAATATACAGTTGATACAGGGCAGTCAAAGAGGATAAAGACCAAAAAGAGACGGTTTTATTGGGCTTGAATTCAATTCTTTCTTTATGTTGATATGGAACTCAGATAAACTGTGATAATTCAGTCTTTCAAAGACATTAAAATGACTTCCTGACAAACAAGTATATTGGTTATATAGCTCTATCATAATGACTTATACCCCAAGAAGGGATAAATGAACTACAGGCTGAATGAGGAAGAAACACTTAGCTAAGATAATTAAGTTAGCTAGGCTTAATTGAGGGTTCAGAAGCACCAAGTTTTGGAATGTAAATGGTAGAGAATAAGCTTCTTTTAGAATACGATAGGATAATTTCAGGTTAAAACTGAAGAAGGCTAAGGGTTTAGTATCTGAGATGTCCCATTACAATGTTTTGTTCTGTCTGAAGAAAAATTTCATCATAAAAATAGAAATAGCTAGATGTTTGAAAAGTACAGAACAACTATTCTTTCTTTTTTTTCTTTTTCCATTTTTAAAACTATTCCATACAGGAACAATTTAACCAAAATCTAAAAGCGTCTATAATAAGATGTTAAAAAAATTTTTTTTTGGTATTAGCTTAAAACCCCAAAGATTATGAACAAATAATAGGTGAAAATACTGTTCCACCAGGCAGGTGGCTAGGGATGAGCAGAGAAATGGGGGCAGGTGGCAGGAAATCATGCAGATGGTAAACAGTAGGGGTCCATGGGCAGACAGAAGAAAGCAGGAGCCTCTGGACTGATAGGAAATCATACATTTTGGGTGATAAGTGTCTAGGCAGTAGACAAAGAAACATGGGGAAAGGCAGGAATCTCCTGCCTTCAAACTGTGACCAGTTGTTCCTTGTGCTCTCATTACAATAAGATTGGCCTTGCAGATAAGAAGTACTCATTATGCGCTGACGCCATGACACTTCTGATCTAAGCTAAATAAGGACAAGAATCAACCCTGTCCTTGGAAAATGGAGCCAGGATGAAAACCAAAGAATCTGATCCCCAAAACTCTTCCTTCAGTTCAGTTCAGTTCAGTTCATTTCAGTGGCTCAGTTCTGTCGGACTCTTTGCCACCCCATGGACTGCACCATGCCAGGCCTACCTGTCCATCACCAATTCCTGAAGTTTAATCACACTCATGTCCATTGAGTCAGTGATGCCATCCAACCTCTCATCCTCTGTTGTCCCCTTCTCCTCCAGCCTTCAATATTTCCCAGCATCAGGGTCTTTTCAAATGTGTTTTTTCAAACTCTTCCTTTATTTCAGTTCAGTTCAGTCGCTCAATTGTGTCCAATGCTTTGCGACCCCATGACACAGCACACCAGGCCTCCCTGTCCATCACCAACTCCCGGAGTTCACTCAGACTCACGTCCATTGAGTCCGTGATGCCATCCAGCCATCTCATCCTCGGTCGTCCCCTTTTTCTCCTGCCCTCAATCCCTCCCAGCATCAAAGTCGTTTCCAATGAGTCAACTCTTCGCATGAAGTGGCCAAAGTACTGTAGTTTCAGCTTTAGCATGATTCCTTCCAAAGAAATCCCAGGGCTGATCTCCTTCAGAATGGACTGGCTGGATCTCTTTGCAGTCCAAGGGACTCTCAAGAGTCCTCTCCAACACCACAGTTCAAAAGCATCAGTTCTTCGGTGCTCAGCCTCTTCACAGTCCAACTCTCACATCCATACATGACCACAGGAAAAACCATAGCTTTGACTAGACGGACCTTAGTCAGCAAAGTAATGTCTCTGCTTTTGAATATACTATCTAGGTTGGTCATAACTTTTCTTCCAAGGACTAAGTGTCTTTTAATTTCATGGCTGCAGTCACCATCTGCAGTGATTTTGGAGCCCCCACAATAAAGTCAGACACTGTTTCCACTGTTTCCCATCTATTTCCCATGAAGTGATGGGACCGGATGCCATGATCTTCGTTTTCTGAATGTTGAGCTTTACGCCAACTTTTTCACTCTCCTATTTCACTTTCATCAAGAGGCTTTTTAGCTCCTCTTCACTTTCTGCCATAAGAGTGGTGTCATCTGCATATCTGAGGTTATTGATATTTCTCCTGGCAATCTTGATTCCAGCTTGTGTTTCTTCTAGTCCAGGGTTTCTCATGATGTACTCTGCATATAAGTTAAATAAGCAGAGTGACAATATACAGCCTTGATGTATGCCTTTTCCTATTTGGAACCAGTCTGTTGTTCCATGTCCAGTTCTAACTGTTGCTTCCTGACCTGCATACAGATTTCTCAAGAGGCAGGTCAGGTGATCTAGTATTCCCATCTCTTTCAGAATTTTCCACAGTTTATTGTGATCCACACAGTCAAAGGCTTTGGCAGAGTCAATAAAGCAGAAATAGATGTTTTTCTGGAACTCTCTTGCTTT